>SZWC01011661.1:29635-49943 GCA_023375785.1 Penium margaritaceum | reverse complement strand
GGGGGGAGTTGTTACATCTCTGAAGGATGTGAGTCCCCAAAATTTCATGCCTGGACATGTGTCCTTACATTTATGGTCCACGATGCAACGACCTCCCGATTTCTACGTCTTTTGGCCGAGGGGATTTTGGCCGACTGCCCCAAACCCTAATGTTTCATTCCTGATGGTTCTGACAGGTTGGACCACTTCCCAAAGTGTCCAAAAAGTTGTTATGAAAGGTATCAATCTAGAGATGCTATTCAATTGACTTTTTTAAATCGCTGGATTTTCATAAAGAAGCCCTTTGAAATTCTAGAACTCCTCAACTTCTTTAAATTTCTTCTCAAAACCACCAATTACAGTATGGTGTTATATGTGCCTTTTGAATCGAGCGCCCAATATTCCCGCTCCTCAAGTACACAAGTCCCCAAACCCCAAATGCAAGAAATGTTGTCCTTCAATTCATGGCCCAAGATGTGTCGACCTCTGGATTATTTTACAACGCTCCGTTGACGGAAATCTACAACCTCACACAAGTCTGCTGCACATCTGTGCTACCCAAAAGATCTCAAACATTACAATGAAAACGATGGTGGAAGTAGAGAGCACACCCTGCAATGAGTACTAGTAACCAGTGATGACTTCAGTGATTGAGGGATAGCAACAAGAAATTCACACAAGTATTCTGCACATCTTTGCTACCCAGAATTTGTCAACATTTCAACAACGATGATGGTGAAAGGAGATAATGTGCCTTGCAATAAGGGACCGGCAAAGAATTCAGCGATTGAGGGATAGCAGCGAACAATTCATGACACTCTCCAAGTGACCCAGGCAGTAGCAACGGCATGCCTCACAAAAACAGTGCAACACTGATGACTCCAACGGCTAAGGGTGCACACAGATCTTGAGCTCCGTGGAAACTACCCATGAATCCGGATCCAGATCCAGATTCGCGGTTCCGGATCCAGGATTGCTGATCCTGCTTGTATCTGCGGATCCTGTCCGGATCCAAGGGCAGGGGGAGGGGGGATGGGGGTAAAACAAAACCTGACTAGACATCCGGCTCAAGTTATCCGCATAGCACACTCATTTGCACATTCAAATTTGAACATCTCAGCATGCATGCTTTGGTTTTGAATGGTGGACTTTTTAGGGACACGTCTGCGTGGTTGACACATGCATCATGCATGTCAACAGCGTGAAACCTGTCAAATTACCAGTCTGGAGCCCTTTGTGCATCGTTCATTGGTCTCATATCCCCCGAACTGCCGACTGACAAGCCACCTGTAGCTGCATAATATCATCAGCACCATCAACAGTCGTCTATGGACTAGGCATAGATAGCCGTTGATGGACATCGTCGCATCGTCAGTGGTCCCCAACAGCGCAACCCATCCATGGCACTTGCACTGCCACACTGTTTACAAGAACGAGACTTTGACGTGCTCCTTCTTATGCAACATCCAGTAGCTCTGTTTCGTGTTACTAGCCTTCATAGCCAAAGACAACACCCACCCCACTGATGAAGACGAAGTGCTCGACGATGAGGAAGAAGACAAGGAGAAAGAAGAGGACGAGGATGTTGTTGGTGACAAGCGCACGCGTGGCATGTGCTTACACTGCACGAAGAACCCCCCGCAAGAAGTCTCCCTGTTGGCTAAGAACGGCACCATTGGCACTCTCTGGAAGCATATGCACCTCATCCACCACGATAAGTGGCGGCAGCTAAAAGCCCTTGTCGCTGCCAACAAGCTCCAGGAGGCAAGAAGCGCGGTCACAGATGCTGATGGCGGTGATGCAGCAGTTCCTGAAGACTCACCAAACGCGCGTGGTGTGGCGGGGGTCGGCTACTCCTTTTTCCACTACATGTTGTGGAAGCATGCCGTGGACAAAAACCTTCTTTTATTTGTCCATGGAGAGCTTCTGGCTTGCCAAGGCTTTTGTGCATGCCAACCCCGTAGCAGCCATTGCTGGCCGCATGACAATGGCCCGCAACATCTGCATGGGTGACAAGGCGTTCCGTCAGCGCATCAAGACGCAGCTGGCAGAAGTCAAATCGTCCATCTCCTTCACGAACAACGACTGGAAAGCCTGCAACAACGTCAAGTACCTAGGCGTGACGGTGCACTGGATTGACACCGACTACAATGTGCCTGCCATCGCCCTCGCCTTCCCGGCCATCAAGGGTGGCGCTACAGCTGACAACCTCTTCCAGCTGCTGAAAGCCCCACTACAGTAGTGGGAACTGTGGGACAGATTCTTCTGTCTCACCATGGACAACAAGAGTACCAACAACTCCCTTGTTGACAACCACATGGTCCCGAACAATGACTCCTTCGACAAAGTCGGGCACATCAGGTACCTCGGCCATGTCATGAACCTTGTCGTGGAAGATTTAGTGAAACAGCCGTGTGTAATGGTCATCATTCAGCAGGTTAGGTCCATCGCGGTGTTTGTGACACTGATTTCAACGCGTGACTAATCCTTGCAGCAAGCCATTGAAGCAGGATTCACCCCCAGCATGGGGTGGTTGTATGTCCTGTATGCCATGCGTGTCTGTCCCGGGCCGACCGGAGGCTCCAGATTCTCCCCTTTTCATAGATGTACGTGCACATATGCATTCATGCATGGCTACCCCTACTCCTTCCATGCACTAAAGGTGCACGTGCGTTCCTGTACATTGAATCGCCTCTCTCTGTTGCTTGCCCTAGCAACTGTGGCACTGTGCGGTCTTTCTACGACACGTCATAGACATGGCTCCTGACGGTGCTGTTCAACGGCCGTTTCTTGGCTACAGGTGTAAGAGATTCCTTCACCTTGTTGCTCAGCCTGCATTGGTCTGCAATGAGACGTTGCATAAAAGTGTGTAGGGACACAAAGTAGTAGAAGGGGAATTGTTTTTGTCACTCTACAATCCAGACCATCTTGGTGGTGTTGGATTTTGTGTTCCCTCTGCATCTAATTGGGGAGTACAGTCGTGCCCACTGCTCCCTAAGGATGACGCCCACTCCGTTAGCTACATGTAGGTACAATTCAGCCCTACTACAGACCGTCCATAGGTGATCCTCACATGTGTGGCACTCCGCCTCTGTGAGCGTGTGTGCATGTTGGCAGATTCAGTTGCCGCCTCCTTTTCAAACTTCTGGCATATGCTCTGGCATAGATGTACGCAATGTGCGTGTCCAGCACGCTATGTAGTTTAGCCGCCACTGCATTCACGACCCCTTTGTTGCAATCACAAGTGATGAAAGTGTCCTCCTGAGTTTTTTCATGTACAGCTGCAAGATGGAGGCAAAACCTCGTCCAATTCAACTCGTTCTCTCCCTGCACCATTGCCCGAACCATGGAGTTGTCGTTGGCATAAAAACCCGTGTAATCAAGAGATATTTCTGGTCCCATTTTTCAAATGAGTCCCATCCATGGTCAGCACGCGGCACGCGTGCTGGAAGCCTAGGATGGCAGCATCGGGGTCGACAAACACCCAAGGGGAGAGGGAAAAAAAAATCTATTGTGCAGTGGCCTTAGCCATGGCATGCGTGTGTGGGTCCATCCGCTTGAGCTGCACAATGGAACAAAGTAGCGAAACTGTTTAGATGCAAAGCTTGCACAATGAAGGAGGAAAACTCAGAGTGCAGTGTCTCTGATGTGCCCCGCCGACACCGGTGCATGACAGCAAAAAACAAACAAGTGTCCCCCTCTCGTCGATTGCGGTGGCCACAAGGCTAAAACACGTGTCTATCACAATGGGTGTTCTGCATGCAGAAAAACTTTCAACCCCCAACCGCCGGTGGTTGACAGCTAGTTCAATGTGCACCGTGGCATAATCATGCACTGTGTAGCGGTCATCAACCCCCATCAGCAAGGGGTGATTCACCGGCCACTTTGTATTTGTATTTGTACATAGCCAAACAACCAAAGAGGACGTAAACATGTTTTCAACCCAAATAAAATTTAAACCTCATACAAAAGATGTTTGAAAAGACACCCAAATACATTTATGACAATGTACCAATCTGTACCTTGTTTGGCACAATTTGACAACCGTGCACATAACATTAGCTAGTTGTCAAGAGTGATTCAAGTCGCTCTCTATACTTGATCGTGAACGGGTCGTTACTCCCTCGTGATATCGCAATTGAACGACGACCCCTTTTTCTATGTTTTGCACGGACTTCACCCACGCAAAACACAGGAAACCCTAAATTGTAACAAGGGTTTTGCACATCCAAAAAAAAGCATCTTACCTCAATCGCGATTGAGGAAAAACACCCTCTTCAAAACGACGATGTTATTCATCACACGCAAACCCCAGTCAAACCCAACCCCGAACTGCATTTGGGGTTGAGGTTTTAATCTTTGCGTAAGCATTTGCTGGGCCCCGCGGTAACGGGGTCCTGTAGGTTCCCTTTCAACGCATGGGAAGTATTGGAACTGTATGCAAACCACCCACAAACCTCCACAAAAACAATGAAAACGACAAGATAACCGATACCCCTCCCTCATGCCGACGAACTCTTCGTTGGAGTTCCGTGAGCAAAAATATTCACGAAGGTTGATTTATGGATCACATATCATGATATCAGAATCAGTGTCGTTGACACAGTGAAGACCGTATTCCGAAATCACTATGGGCACCTTGAGTTCACGGTCACACCGTTTGGACTCACACACTCCTCGGTGACTTTCATGGCTGTAGTGACCACCATTTTCTTGCCATATCTCAATGACTTTGTCGTTGTGTATCTCGACAACATCCTGGTGTACAGTTGCACTCTGGAGGAGCACAATGGACACCTCCGAAAAATGCTTGAGGTTTTACAAAGAGAGAAATCATAGGAAAAACTCTCAAAGTGCGACTTCAGTCATTGCTCGATTGAGTTTTTGGATCACGTCATCAACAGCAGACGAATCACCATGGACCTAAAAGGGTGGAGGCAGTCGCCAATTGGCCAACGCCAAAAAATGTTCGAGGCAACCATGTGTTTTGGGTTTCTGCAATTACTCACGCCGACTTGTGAGGGATTATGCAAGAGTGTAAAAAAAATCTCTCTCCGATCTCACCCCAAAAAACATTGAGTGGAATTGGAGCAATAACGAACAGGAAGCATTCATAGCATTACAAAATTCTCAAACCTCAACGCCCGCCCTCCAACTAGCGGATCCAACGACGAACTACGTTATGGCCACCGATGCCTCAAATCAGACCATCGGAGCCGTTCTCCTCAGACAACAGCGGTGGAGAACAACCAATCGCGTAAACTTCATGCAAAATACACGGACCGAGGCTGAAAATGAAATGCTTGCCGTAGTGCACGTATCCAGAATATGGCGGTGCTACCTTGAATGCCGACGATGTATCATTCCCACCGACCACCATGCACTGAAACATTTGAAGACACAGTCAAAACTCAGCCTTTGACAGACTCAATGGATGGAGTTCCTCAAATCCAACTTTGATTACCTCATCCGATATTGACCTTGGAAAACATAATCCAGCAGACGCACTCAGCCGCCAACCAGATCAAAAGGTCAACATCGCAACCTTGTAGCTGGACCAAGATTAGCATCTGTAGCCGTTGTTCACACGCAACCATGAGCTCCAGGGCAAAACCAACAAAGGGCAGAATTCCTTTTCACCCACCATGTGAAAAAGATCTATGCAGGTTACCCACGGTTGAAAACTTTCTTTACGTATCAGCCAGTTGTGGGAGAAGAAGACTCGTATGCCCACTCGTAGGCAGGTGCCTTCCATTCTCCCCACTGTTCTTAATCGGTGTGCACTATGTCCAAAGTTAAAAAAAGATGCACCCTTTACCCACTTTTTACGAGCTGACTCCGATACCCACTTTTAATGCTGGCCGGAGGTAGGTCCGCAGATCGCGACAACAGCACAATGGGAACCTAGAATGCTATAACAAGGTCTTGTCAATTTGTTGAGAATTGACTCAACAACTGTCATCTCTTTGCATCTAATGGTTTGATTTTGATTTTCTACCATCCGATCGACTATATGACGATCCGGTTCCTCCTTTTTGACGTGATTTTTTTTTCCTTTCACCATTTCCGACATCGTGAACGAGCCGTACCTTGTATGGCAGAATAAAGGGAAGTGTTCGGATCCATCAAAACAACACCAAGGAACTACTTTTTTTGTGGGTGGAAGAATCATGAAGTCTCGTAATTTGAATAGTAGAAGATAAAACAAAAAATTCCTTGTCTGAGGTCAACACAATTTTTTACAAGTGGACAAATCGTCCACGACGTTTTGCTTTGGTAGAAAAATAGACATATCCCCCATGTGGATGCTTATTGTCTCTCATTATAGATGATTTACTGCCACATTTACGATGGGAAACTATTGTCGGTGGCCTTCCTTTGGGCCTCTGTCTGTTCGAAAAGCCAGAATCTCAAACATGTTTATGGCTATACGGCTCTCACCATGAAAAGAAGAAGGCGAAGGAAGTGCGAGAAAAATACCAGTTGAGGTATCAACCGAACCCCGTGTGGTCGACACCCCAACTGGTGCAACTATCTTCGGCTACTCGTCGTCGATCAAGTCCAACGAGGACTAACAACCGAATGATTGCGGCAAACAAAACAAACCCCATCACACCTCCCCCCAACAACCCAGCCTTCCGCACTCCCGCCCCGGCCGCTCGATGTCAGTAAGTGCAACCGTCGCACACCACCGTCGCGCATTGTGCGGAACAAACTGTGAAAGTACCGCTCGACCATTTTCATACAAAGCTACCTGCATGAACGGGTTCAACGATGCAAAGCCGTCACGTAGTAGACAAGACATTGGACAGAGACTTCAAAGTAAAACCCCCAATGATAAGCATCGACAAAAGGCAACCATATGCTTAATGTTTCATAGAAGAATGAAAACACTACACTTATTCTGTTCCATTCGCCGCCAGATTGCACGCAAATATAAGGAAACAAAACCAGTGAGGAATCCATAGAATCCTAAAACATCATTGATAAGATATCCACTGTTTCAGGAACATGCATAAAACACCGGAATTCTAGTCATGATTTTTCAGAAGTGGGCAGCACAGTCACGGTTAATCGGTATTCACGTTTTGTGGACAAGGTGGTCAGATGTTAAAAGCAGTGGGTAACTGGTATGTTTCATAAGAAAAGTGGGTAATCGGGAAGGTCGACGCTCAAAACCTGGGTAAAAGGGAATCATGCACTGTGTAGCGGTCATCAACCCCCATCAGCAAGGGGGTGATTCGCCGGCCACTTTGTATTTGTACATAGCCAAACAACCAAAGAGTACGTAAACATGTTTTCAACCCAAATAAAATTAAACCCCACATAAAGATGTTTGAAAGGACACCCAAATACACTTATGACAATGTACCAATCTGCACCTTGTTTGGCACAATTTGACAACCGTGTGCATAGTTTTAGCTAGTTGTGGAGAGTGATTCAAGTCGCTCTCTATACTTGATCGTGAACGGGTCGTTACTTCCTTGTGATATCGCGATCAAACAAGGACCCTTTTCTATGTTTTGCACGGACTTCACCCACACAAAACATTGGAAACCCTAAATCGTAACAAGGGGTTTGCGTGTCAGAAAAAAAAAGGATCTTTGCTCAATTGCGATTGAGCAAAAACACCTTCTTCAAAACGACGATGTTACGCACGGAAACCCTTGTCAAACCCAACCTCGAACTGCATTCGGGGTTGAGGTTTCAATCTTTGTGTAAGCATTTTCTAGGCCCCGTGGTAACGGGGTCCTGTAGGTTCCCTTTCAACGCAGGGGAAGTCTTGGACCTGTATGCAAACCGCCCACAAACCTCCACAAAACAATGACAACCCACTCGATAACCGGTACCCCCTCCCTCATGCCGACGAACTCTTTGATCAAGTTCCATGAGCACAACTATTCACGAAGGTCAATTTATGGAACACATATCACTATAACATAGTCACCGTCGTTGACACCGTGAAGACGGTATTCCAAAATCACTACGGGCACCTTGAGTTCACGGTCACGCCGTTTGGACTCACACATTCCCCTGTGACGTTCATGGTTGTAGTGACCAATGTTTTCTTTCCATATGTTGATGAGTTTATCATCGTGTATATCAACAACATCCCGGTGTACGGTTGCACTCTGGAGGAGCACAATGGACACCTCCGAAAAATGCTTCAGGTTTTACAAAGAGAGAAATCATAGGGAAAACTCTCGAAGTGCGACTTCAGTCATCGCTCGATTGAGTTTTTGGATCATGTCATCAAGAGCAGACAAATGACAAGGGACCTCAAAGGGTGGAGGCAGTCGCCGATTGGCCAAGGCCAAAAAATACTCGAGACGACCAGGTGTTCTGGGTTTATGTGAGGGATGATGCAGGAGTTAAAAAAAAATCCCTCTCCGATCTCACCCCAAAAAACATTGAGTGGAATTGGATCGATAGCGAACAAGAAGCATTCATAGCTTTACAAAATGCTCTAACCTCGACGCCCGCCTTCCGATTAGCAGATCCAACGACGAACTACGTTATGGCCACCGATGCCTCAAATCGGACCATGGAGGCCGTTCTCCTCAGACAACAGCGGTGGAGAACAACCAATCACGTATATTTCATGCAAACTACACGAACCGAAGCTGAAAATGAAATGCTTGCCGTAGTGCACGTATTCAGAATATGGCGGTGCTACCTTGAATGCCGACGATGTATCATTCGCACTGACCCCCATGCACTGAAACATTTGAAGGCGCAGTCAAATCTCAGCCTTTGACAGACTCAATGGATGGAGTTCCTCGAATCAAAATTTGATTACCTCATCGGATATTGACCTGGAAAATAAAATCCAGAAGACACACTTAGCTGCCAACCAGATCAAAAGGTTGACATCGCAACCTTGCAGCTGGACCGAGACCTGCATCTGTAGCTTTTGTTCACACGCGACTATGAGCTCTACGACAGAAACAACAAAACCAGATCTTGGTTTGAAGGACCCTGTTGGCGATGAAGATTAACCTGAGAGGTTGTCGTACCCCCAAGCACCAATCTGTGACGCATACTGCTCGAGGAGTGCCAAGACACGGAAGAAGTTGGCCAAGTATTATTGGTGGGAGCGGATGAAAACCGACGTGGCAAAATTTTGAAAAACTTGTGAGATGTGCTAGCGACAAAATGTATGACGCACACGACCATCTGGGCTGTTGCAGTCATTACCCATTCCGACGCAACTTGTGGTGCGACATCTTGATAGACTTCGTTACCGGACTACTTCATCCCGATGGCATCCATGGTTACCGTGGAGGGTACCGTGTGACTTTTCCTCAAGGATACATTCACCTGGGAGTCCAGGTTTCTCGTATGACACAACATGAGGATCTATATTGCTAGATGCATCAGCACAGAAGCTCGCCTTCAGGCAGCGAGCAATGAGAGGGCCCGACATAGGGACTCGTGACTCGTGATAGCCGGTTATTCTGTCGGTTCAGAGATTGTCGACGTTACAGCAAGCCCGTCACGAGAGTGGATCGACAGCTCAATCGTTTGCATCATGAGGGATACTTGTGCAGCAAATGGTGCAGGAGAATGTGCGGGACAAACCAGTATAAAAGATGGTGTTCGACGATCAAACGTACATCTTTCACGCACAAAGAAAGCGCTCGAACAGCTTCTCCGCACATTATGCGAGTCACACGATACCCATTGGGCAGCAAAATCACCCACTGCCAAACTCGCATATAGCTCCACCGTTCCCACCACAACAGATAAAGAACCGTTTGACGTGGTCTACAGAAAACGTCCTACCACACCAGCACGATTATGAAGTTAGAGCAACATTCCCGTGGTCGATACACATCTCCCCAAATTCTCTAGCACCTGGGAAGAAACACGACAAGACCTCCAGAAGACACAAATGGTGACAAAGCGAGCTATCGACAAGCATCAAAGCGACGACATCTTTGCGGCTGGCGACAAAATCCTCCTCAGCTTTGCGAACATCAAACTCGGTGGACTAGATTTTGCAAAGCTCAAACCTTGATGGTTGGGACCCATTGAAATCAAGTGCATGCAAACCCCAGTGGTTTCGTGATTCAAACTCCCTGAAACCTGTTGTTGTGTGTATTGTACACAGCTTACGGTGACCCCTCGGCTCATGTCCATCCACGTGCAGATCCCTGAGACTGGAAACGGTGGCAGAAGACCGGCAGCCGGCGGTGACGGGCGCCTCAAAGACTCTCATATTTTTTGGATCCGTGCGGTGGGACAGCACATAGGCGTGCAGCCTATCAAGACGTAGATCTCGTCCATGCGGCCGTTCTGATTCAAACGGCTTGTCGTTCTGACATGTCTGCAGGGAGTTCTGGCCAAAACTATGTTTTTGCCACTGTTTTTTTCTGCTAGAAAATAGCGCCCTTGTGCGCTGCGTGTGTGTGCATCCACTGGGTACATGACACTATTTAGTTTTTCCAGGCCTCAGTTGTTATCTCTCTCTGCACAATTCAATATTTGCAGCTTCTGACACTTGTACATGTGTCCCTAGCCAACCCCTTGCTATTCTCACCTCCACCTGTGTGTGCTAGTGAGTTAGCTGGTCGGCTTGTACTGCCACGCCAGCGACAACAGCGGAAGGAAGCTGTCTTTCATGATATCAGAGCTATGAGCCAGTGCTTGCACAATTGCGTAGCAGAGGCGTAACAATCGCAGTAGCAGTGAGCAACCGTAGCCACTGCCTGGAGTTGCAACAGCAGCAGTACCAACTGCCTCGGCGAGGTCTCCGCAGTAGACGCGGCAACTACACGGCCACAACGGAACACGCCGACTGTGCCGCGCTGGCACGCGGCATTCCGGAGTGCATCACCTCGCGGTGAAAGTGCCGCGGCAGATCCGCGGTGTTTTGCGGATCCGCGTTGTTCCACTGTTGCAGCTCCACAGCGGTTCCGGAACACGCCGGCGGTGATCCACGGAGTTTCGCGGTCGCACGTCCTGAGCAGTTCCGCGGCTGATCCGCGGTCGTCAGACGCGGCCGCTCCGCGGTGGTTACGGAACGCTTTGACGGTGGTGCCCCGGCAGTTCGCGGCACCCCGCCGTGTTCTGCATCGGCGCGACCGCGGTAGCCGTTCCGCGATGGTGTTCCACATTGGCGTTCCACGGCGGTATTCCACGGTGGTGCTCTGCGGAAGTGTTCCGCGACAGATTTGTTCCGCGACAGTGTTCCGCGGTAGTGTTCCGTGGCAGTGTTCTGCGGTGGTGATCCGCGGGAGCGTTCCGCGACGGTGTTCCACACTTCCCTCTCCACAACACACAAAAAGAAAAAAAATAGGGGGGGGGAGCAACCGTTCGTCATGCCGAAGCAAACCACCACCAGCGCCGCCATCGACGCAGCTACCTAGGGCAGCTGCGTCAGCGGCCAACACCGGGCGCCACCATCGTCACCACAGAGGCAACTGTAGTATAGCAGCATCAACAGCAGCAGCAGCAGCCAGAGCAGCAACAGTAGCTGCAGCAGCAGTAACAACAGCAGCAACAACAGCAGCAGGAGCAGCAGCGGCAGAAGTAGCAGCCGCAACAACAGCAGCAGCATCGGCCGCCGAGCCCGGCGACATTGGCACGCCAGGTGCGCGCACTGGCTGACCTGCAGGCGGAGAGCCGCAATACTTTGACGAAGGAGGTCGCTGAGCTACAAGACCTGATCAGGGGCTTACTGCCTCAGCAACAACAGTCCCAGCAGCAGCAGCAGCATCCGTCCGCTGACCTGAGCGAGGACCACCTCGCCCATTGCGATAATGCTGATGAGGTCGTGGAGAACCTTTCTGACTCTAGCAAGGAGGGTGAGGGAGAGCTGCTGCGAGCATGCCTCATCCGCCTGAAGGCGCACCGCCAACCGCATGAGGCCAATGCCACCCTCCAGGGCACGAGATCCAGCACCGACGCTGACCCGAACTCATATCACCGCCCTCTGAGCTTTGACGAGCTGGCTCTTCGGGCCCGCCTGGGTAAGGGGGTTGCCTCCTTTGTGCCCGGCCCCACAGTGGCTTCAGCCGTCGCTCTGCCGACGGTCAAGCCACCCAAGTGGTTTGATTCAGACCCGCCCGTCTTCCGGACAAGGAACGACTTCAAGTCCTGGGAACCGCGCTTCCGCATGTGGGCCATGAGCAAGGGAGTCCTTGCCTACTACCTCACTTCATACCAGGCGTCTGACCCCGCCCAGACACAGATGGTTGTCCGCGCCGCTTCCGGCCTGATGAAGGCCGCCCCGGACTTCACCAAGGACTTCAGTCGGTTCCTTGGCGATCCACTGACCGACTCAGGAGCTAACCCTTGCAAGACGTGGGCACTGGCTGTCACTCTTCAGCTGCCTTGGCCCTGACGTCCCAGCCCCTCGCCGACTTCAACTCCCTCTGCCAGACTGCTCAGGAATCCACAGCTGACTACTGGCGCCGACCCAGATCATCCTCTACGGCATCCACCCCGACTACGCGCTTGTCTTTAGCAACTTCGACCAGACCCTGCTGCGCGAAATAGGGAGCGATGGGACCCTGCTGCGCTGGGCCATCCTCCACTTCCTAGAGGTCACCGGCATGGACGCAACGAACCGCGCTCGCCGCAGCACCACTTCAGCTGCAGTTGCCGCCGCATCCTCCTCCCCGCCGTCTATAGTGACAGCGGTACCAGCTCAGGGGAAGAAGAGCCGCAAATCATCAGCTAGTGGTTGTAGCGGCGGGACCCGCAGCGTCACCAGCACAAGCACAAGCAACATCAGCCGCAGCAGTAGCAACGGGAGCAGCAGCTGTTCCGTGAGCAACAGAAGCAATGAGACATGTGGAGCCACGGCAGATAGATGACGGCACCAAAGATACGTGAGACATCACAAGGAGTTAGTTGCAGGAGCTTGGAGCAAATTCATGTGCTGAATAGAGGAGCAAGGTAGACAGGTAGCTAGTGAGAGAGAGTGGAAACAGAGCAAGAGTGATGGGCTGATAAGTATTCAGTAAAGGAACAAGAGTGACAAAACAAGGAGTCAAGAGCTGAGAGTGGATGGCAAGGAAGCACATATCAAAGAGCGAGAAGAGCAAAGACACGGCGGCGATGCCGGGGAATCAAAGGCGAACAAGATGAAACAAATTGTTTTGCGTTGATTAAAGGGAATGAACATCCTTGGTATATACGAGTAGAACATGACAAACTAGACAGGAAATGGCTTCTTTCCGCCAGCCGGACGTGGGTGACACATGTCACTTTGTTAGGGGATGAATTGACCGTTAGGTCTCAACAGGTTTTTCCGAAGAGCTGTTGGTCAAGTTTGTTTGGTCCAAGACCTGAACCGTTAGTGAGAGTTCTTATCGGTGTAGTAACTTTCCTGACACCCCCAGGTACACCGATAAGGAAAGAAGTGGAGAAATCTCCAGTGAGATTACGTATTGTCCACTGAGGAATCAGGCTCCTCTTCCGCGGAGGTTTCTGCTGATAGAGATGGAGTTGGTGGCAACACGAGAGGAGGAGGGAGTGCGTATGGGCAGAGGCCTTCAGGTTTGTAGCCTCTCGTTCTTTGTTGGAGGGTTTGTTCCGGGGGTTCTCCTCGGAAACATAGCTCCTCGATGTTGGCCATGATGCCAGGGATGTCTAGTCCCCCAAAGATGATGATGTTGTAAAATGGGTCACCTGTGGAGCCGTCTGACCGGCCGCCCATTGGACTGGGCAAAGGTCACGCGCGGCCTGCAGCAGGTGCACGAGACGCGCGTGCGCCAGAAGTCCGGTGCGACCACCCGCTTGGCCGCCACTACCGCAACCGCCCCAGAGCAGTCCACCGCCACAGTAGGCTCCTCCGCAGACCCTCACGACCAAGCGCTCACCGACCGCGACAGGACGATCGCCGAGCTACACCAGCTTCTCACCCTACGCTCATCTTAGGGAGATGCGAGTGTGATTGCTGAACCGGGGGGTCCTTCCTGTGGACTGTCTGTGTCATTGCGTGACGATGCCTGTGGTGGTCCCCATGTCCAGTCGTGTGCGGATGACGGACCTGATGATGTGTCTTGGTTGCATGCACCACATGTGCGCTCCGCTGGTTGTATTGTCGTGTCATCTGCCGAGCGCCCTGCTGCCGCACCTTGTTTCGTTGCTGAGTGCCACGTTGCCCCTTGTACGCGTCACTGATGCCACCTGGGTCGTTGACTCTGGTGCCACCCATCACATGACGTGTCGACGTGACGCCTTTGTCGTCTTGCATCCTGTTGGCACAGTTTGCTCTGTCCGCACTGCAGCTGGCCATGAGGTCCCTGTCCAGGGTGTTGGGGTTGAGTAGTTCTCCATGCCCGCTCGTCTCGTATACATCTCCGACTTCCTCTTCGTCCCTGATATGGAACTCATCATGTTGTCTGTCTGTGCGTACACCAAGATGGGCCTGGGTGTCACACACACAGATGCCGATGCTTGCATCTTGTGCGCGAGACCGACGAGACCGTCCTCAGTGGGACTGTCGTCAATGATCTCTATCACATCTGTGGGTCCTCTACGATTACCCCCCCTTGTCTCCTTCTCCCACCGCTCGTGTTTTCGTCGCTGGTGCTGTCCCCTGAGCACCACCATCTCCTGCATCGCCGCCTCTGCCATGTCCGCTTGGGGGCTGTCGACAGGCTGCTTCGCACTCAGCCTACTCTCGGTCTTGATGCAGGGTCCTTCGAGGCGCCGCCCATGACTGACTGCCTGTCCTGTGCTTAAGGCAAGATACACCGGTCCACCTATCTTGTATCTGTCTCCATGGCTCAACGGCCCTTGGAGCTTGTCCACTCCGACCTCATGGGTCCGCTCCCTGTCGAGTTTCAAGAAGACCGCGGCCGCTACGTCCTGACATTGATGGATGACTTCATGCGCATGCGCTGGGTCTACAGTCTACGTTAGAAGAGCGATGCCACCATTGCTGTCCGCACTTGGCTGGTCATGGCCAAGTGCCAATCCTCCCACAGCCTTCAGACCTTTCGCTCTGACCGTGGCAGCGAGTACCTCGGTAACATGGCCTGCTCCTTCATCGAGCTTGGTGTCTTCCACAACCTCTCCGCTCTCACCACCCCCTAGCAGAATGGTGTCACCGAGCGTTAGAACCGCACCATGGACGATGCGGTCCGTGCCATGCGCGCGGACAGCGCCATGCCTGAGGCCTTTGCCTTGGGTCTGGAACCGCATTCCCCATAGTCCCCTCCCAGGTCACCACACGCCCTACGAGCTGTGGCATGGACGCCGCACGGATCTGCGCCAAGCCCATGTCTGGGGTTCCCTTGCCTGCATCTGGTTCACACCGGAGCAGCAAGGGAGCAAGCTCTCTCCGTGGGGCCGCATCTGCGCCTTTGTCGGCGTCGCCCCGCGGTCGAAAGTTTGGCAATTCTGTGATCCTAAGGGACGCCGCATTGTGGAGTCCCGTGACGCTATCTTCTTCGAGCATCTCACCTTCCGCGACCTTGCTCACATCCACGCTCTGCGTGCTGCTCATGCCCCTGGGTGTGCCGGCTCCCGTAATGTGGGGGAGGCTCCTGTCACGGTTGGCACAGTGCCCCCGGCAAGTATGGTCACTCCGTTGCCGACACCCTCGGGGCTATCCCCAGAGGCTATGCCCACCGGCACCCCCAGCCCCGTTCCATCTGAGCCTGCTTCTGCGTCTGCGGCCCTGCCTGATCTTGTGTCGGATTCCGCGTCTGAGGCCCTGCCTGATCCTGCGTATGATTTTGTGCTTGAGGCCTTGCCTGATCTTGCGTCTAATCATGTGTCTGAGGCCATGCCTGATCCTCCATCTGCGTCCGTGTCTAGCTCTGAGTCGTCTCAGCCTCCGGCCGCGGACGTGCCTGCATCTGCCGTGGGGCCGTCCCCGGCTGCTGAGGTCCCGCCAGCCTCTAGTGGTATGCCTGCCGTGCGATCCACACCGGCATGTGAGTCGGCAGCGGCCACTGCTCCTGCCCCGTCGGACCCTTACACACGGGCACCTGGCGGACGCCTCCGCCCTCGCCCCGCACACAGCATTGTCAGCGGTGACCCGGGCACGAAGGCCCTCGGCCTGAGTGCTCGCGGCCTCACTGAGATTCACCCTGGCTTTGCCGACGGCATGGCACTACTTGCTCATGAGCGCGATCTCGCTCGAGATGCCGCTAAGTCCATGGTGACGGTCGACCCTCCCTCTGCGGCATACGCCTTGGCTACACGCAGTGCACCACTGCTATCTCCCGATCCCACCAGCTTGCCTGAGGCCTTGTCAGCCCCCGACGCCGAGCAGCGGCAAGCTGCCTGTCAGGTTGAGCTCGATGCCATCCGAGAGCACGGTGTCTTTGAATTGGTGGACTTGTCGAAGAACCACAAGGCCATCGAGGCCAAGTGGGTTCTCCGCAAGAAGCTAAAACCAGACGGCATTGTGGAGCGCTACAAAGCGCGCCTGACAGCAAAGGGCTTCTCCCACGTCCCTTGCGTGGATTACACCGAGACCTTTGCCCCTGTTGGTCGGATGACAACCACGCTCACGTTGCTCAGCCAGGCGGCACAGCACGACTGGGAACTCCATCAGATGGATGTCAACAACGCGTTCCTGAACGGGGACCTTGAGGACGATATCTACATGGTCCAACCACCTGGCTTTGAGGATGGTACCGGTAGTGTGTACCGGCTGCGGAAGGCCTTGTACGGCCTGAAACAGTCACCTCGCTGCTAGAATCAAGAGATCACCAGCACACTGAGACGCGCTGGGTACGTTCAGAGTGATGTTGACCCATCCCTATTCCTCTCACAGTCCCCAGCACCGCTTGTTGCCATCCTCGTCTACGTGGACGATCTTCTGATCGCCTCACCCGACCTGGGAGCAGTGAACGCTACTAAGGCCGTTCTCTCATCGTCCTACAAGATGAAAGATCTTGGTGAGGCCTCTGTCTTTTTGGGGATGGAGATCGTGCGCGACCGTGTCCGCCGCACACACTGTGTCCATGAGGGACGCTACGCAGAGACTGTGGGAGAGCGCTTTACCGACCTCCTCGTTGCCGTCCGTACGGCCTCCACACCCATGACCCCTGAGGGGCGGGCCGCCCTGAAAGTGCATGACCCGGCTGACCTGGGGGAGCCAGTTGATGTGACCCTGTACCTGCAAGTCATCTGCTCACTCATGTACTTGGCCACCACGACACGGCCCGACATTGCCTTCATTGTCAACCTGCTCACTCAGTTCTTGCAGGCTCCACGCCAGCGAACACTAGAGGCCGCAGTCCGGTGTGTGCGCTACATCATGTCCACCGCACGCTTCAGCCTGTGCTTCCGCGAGCACGTGTCTGTTATGCTCAATGGGTACGCAGACAGTGACAAGGCGTGGAGTCCAGATGGCAAGAGCCGTACCGGCTACATCTTTCTCATTGGAGGCCCGGCAGTGTCCTGGCGAAGTGGGAAGCAAGGTTGCATTGCACGCAGCACTGCTGAGGCAGAGTATGTTGCTCTAGGCGCCGGTGCAGCGGAGTGTGTCTGGCTCGTCCGTCTGTTGCAAGAACTGCGTCAGTCCATTCCCCCCGTGGTTCTCCAGTGTGACAACATGAGTGCGGAGGCCATTGCCAAGAACTCAGGTGTGTTCCATGCACGCACAAAGCACATCAATGTCGAGAACCACTTCGTGCGTGATCTCGTTGATCGTGGTGAGATCCAAGTCATCCACGTGGGCACTGACAGGCAGTGCGCGGATTTTCTGACCAAGGCTCTGGTCGTTCAAATTTTCATGCGGCCACTCGTTCTGTGGGACTCTGCCCCATCCCTGTTGCAGGTTGATTCCTCATGTGCCACCTTGCGTGTGCTGTGTTTGCTGCCTGTAGCGGCTGTGTGTTTCCTGCTCTGTACAACGCTGGTGTCTGCATGTGCATGGACGTGTTTCGGCCTCCGGTCATGGGGGAGTGTTGTTGTGTGTGTTGTACACGGCTTACGGTGACCCCTCCGCTCATGTCCATCCACGTGCAGATCCCTGAGACTGGCGACGGTGGCAGAAGACCGGCAGCTGGCGGTGACGGGCGCCCAGAAGACTCTCGTATTTTTTAGATCCATGCTGTGGGACAGCACATAGACGTAGATCTCGTTGATGCGGCCGTTCTGGTTCAAACGGCTCGTCGTTGTGACATGTCTGCAGGGAGTTATGGCCAAAACCGTGTTTTTGCCACTGTTTTGTCCTGCTAGAAAATAGCGCCCTTTTTCGCCGCGTGTGTGTGCATCCACTAGGTCCGTGACACTATTTAGGTTCTCTAGGCCTCAGTTGTTATCTCTCTTTGCACAATTCAATATTTGCAGCTTCTGACACTTGTGTTTCGTGTCCCTAGCCAACCCCTTGCTGTTCTCACCTCCACCTGTGTGTGCTAGTGAGTTAGCTGGTCGGCTTGTACTGCCATGCCAGCGACAGCAGCGCTAGGAAGCTGTCTTTCAAAACCATGGTGATCCACTCGGTCTTCTACATCAGCAAACTAAAGCACTACCGCAACCGAAGCAAGAATTTTCTGAACGTAGATGTTCCTCCAACCCCGCCAGTCCAAGTTGACAGTGATATGGAGCGCAATATCGAGGACATCCTCGAGCACCGACAACGCGGAAAGACTGCAGAGTATCTAGTTAAGTGGCACGGCTACGACGCTGCGCACAACAGTTCGGAAACCTACGACAACTTACAAGACGTCGATCATTTGATGGACGGTTACTTCTCGTGTAACCGGCCACAACAGCGTAAGGCGACAGGACGACGCGGCTAGACGGCGGAAGTGTACGTATTAGACGTACATGAGTCCCTAATACTTGCACGTGGGCATTATTGTCATTGCTTTCATGGCCCATCGCGTGGCACCTTCTCGATGTTTACGTCATCCGGCCAAGGGCATTTTGACCAACGGCCCCTTTCGGCGATGTTCCGTTCTCAAAGCCTCGGAAAACTTCGGCCACCTTCTAGAAGAGTCGCTAAAAGTTTCTCGAACAATATGAATGTCTGGATATTGTTCAGTCGACCTCTCAACGGTGCTGGATCTTCATGAAACCGCACCTCGCTATTCTCGAAGCCCCCCGATTTCTCGGTGGAGCTTCTCAAAGCAGCCACTCACTGCGCAACCTCACGCGTAGCTCTGCTCAAGTTCCGATGACCCAACATATGCCTAATTCTCATTCTCGACATTGTATATATGTGTTCGACGAACTCGACAGTGGTCACCGAAGTACATTTACCAGTTATCATACATTGCTCAAGTGTCCCAAACTCTCAAACCGTGTTCTACCCCCCATCTTCCCCTGTTCATCATCTACGCTTCTGACTTGCAAAACAAAAACAGGGGCATATATGAAAACTGTTTATACATGTATTCTGTAACAAACGGATGGGAAGCTTGGCCCACTGGGCCAAAACCGCGGTAGTTGAGGGTCTCCGACCCTCAACTCATCCCATTCGTTGCCCACAGGCCAGGACCCACGTTCGAGCCACGTGGCACACCTCGCGCTACATTCCTCCCACACAGGAATGGACCCGCCCTCGGTGTCCACAATGGGTATCGAACCCCGGCGCTCTGATACCAAATGTAGCAAACGGATGGGAAGCTTGGCCCACTGGGCCAAAACCGCGGTAGCTGAGGGTCTCCGACCCTCAACTCATCCCATCCGTTGCCCACAGGCCAGGACCCACGTTCGAGCCACGTGGCACACCTCGCGCTACATATTCTCACTTGGCGCAAGATCATTTGTCAATGGAATCCACACCGAATGAACGGTCCAAATGGAATTGTGCACTTTTTTGCATTCGTAATGAAGCAGATGTCATGACTCCCAAAATTTGATAGTGAAATGTTCCTTCGATCCGCCAATATGTACGCCTTATTCGTACATGCGGGAATCATAACATCATAATGCTTTATCTTGAACATTTTTGCAATATTTGGACCTGGAATTCTATTTGAGAATTTCTAGGACATGGAATTTAGAAAGATTTATCTTCTGGGTATAGCAGGTAAATGTTCAATATTCTGGATACAGCAGTTACAGACCTGAGGTCGCCTGGACATTAGAGCTATAGCCCCCTTAGGATTCCACCGTTCACTTCTCCTTCCTCGAAGCCAACCGCGTAGTAGAGCTGTCTGGTTCTAGAAATGCTGCCCCTTCCCCAGTAAACCTTTCCCAGTACTACAGTCCTCTGACGTCACATAGCCGGGTGAGGCGATGTCAGGATGGAAATGGTGACGGTTTGAGTGCGTTTCCACCCATCGCTTCCACCCATCGTTTCCACCCATCGTTTCCACCCATCGCTTCCACCCATCGCTTCCACCCATCGCTTCCACCCATCGCTTCCACCCATCGTTTCCACCCATCGTTTCCACCCATC
>SZWC01011660.1:65029-76071 GCA_023375785.1 Penium margaritaceum | reverse complement strand
ATTCGTAGAAGTTAAAGTCACTTGGTAAACTTTGTGGTCATGGTCAGTGGCACATGCCAACTTTGTCAAGACATTGCGCACAATAGCCGTGCCAAGCCACCGGTTTTTTACATTGTGTATACCTGTAAGGTCATGCATATTAGGTGTGCACTGTGATTGGGCACTTTGACCATGGTTGACTTGTGTTACGATTCGTAGAGGTTAAGGTCACTTGGTAAACTTTGAGGTCATGGTTAGTGGCACATGCCAACGTTGTCAAGTAATTGCACAAAATAGCGACACGGAGACAACAGTATTCTACCTTGTTTGTACCTGCAAGATCATGCCTAGTACATCTGCACTGTGATTGGTCACTCTGACCGTGGCTGACTCGTGTTATGATCAATAGAAGTAAAAGTCACTTGGATGCATTTGTGGTCATGGTCAGTGGCACATGCCAACTTTGTCAAGGCATTGCGCACAATAGCCACACCGAGCCACCAGTATTCTACCTTGTTTGTACCTGTAAGATCATGCCAAGTACATGTGCACTGTGATTGGACACTCTGACCGAGGCTGACTCGTGTTAGGAGTCATAGCCGTTTAAGTTACTTGCTAGACTTAATGGTCATGGTCAGTGGAACATGCCAACTTTGTCCAGGCATTGCGCAAAATAGTCGTACCAAGCCACCGGTTTTTTACCTTGTTTATTCCTGTAAGGTAATGCCTGGTACATCGGAACTGTGATTGGGCACTCTGACTGTAGCTGACACGTGTTACGATTTGTAGAAAATGAGGTCATTTGGCATACTTTGTGGTCATGGTCAGTGGCACATGCCAACTTTGTCAAGGCATTCCGCATAATAGCCACACCGAGCCACCAGTATTCTACCTTGTTTGTACCTTTAAGATCATGCCTAGTACATCTGCACAGTGATTGGATACTCTGACCGTGGGTGACGCGTTTTATGATACGTAGCCGTTTAAGGTACTTGGTAAACAGTGTGGTCATGGTCAGTGGCACATGCCAACTTTGTCAAGACATTGCCCACAATAGCCGTGCCAAGCCACCAGTTTTGTACCTTCTTTATACCTGCAAGGTCATGCATATTAGATGTGCACTATGCTTGGGCACTCTGAATGTGGCTGACTCGTGTTACCATTCGTAGAAGTTAAAGTCACTTGGTAAACTTTGTGGTCATGGTCAGTGGCACATGCCAACTTTGTCAAGTCATTGCACAAAATAGCCACACCGAGACACCAGTATTCTACCTTGTTTGTACCTGCAAGATCATGCCTAGTGTATCTGCACTGTGATTGGTCACTCTGACCGTGGCTGACTCGTGTTATGATCAATAGAAGTAAAAGTCACTTGGATTTATTTGTGGTCATGGTCAGTGGCACATGCCAACTTTGTCAAGGCATTGCGCACAGTAGCCACACCAAGCCACCAGTAGTCTACCTTGTTTGTACCTGTAAGATCATGCCTAGTACATCTGCACCGTGAATTGAGACTATGACCGTGGCTGGCTCGTGTTATGAGTCATAGCCGTTTAAGGTATTTGGTAGACTTTGTGGTCATGGTCAGTGGCACATGCCAACTTTGTCAAGGCATTGCGCACAATAGTCGTGCCAAGCCACCGGTTTTTTACCTTGTTTCTTCCTGTAAGGTCATGCCTAGTACATCTGAACTGTGATTGGGCACTCTGACAGTAGCTGACACATGTTACGATTTGTAGAAAATAAAGTCACTTGGTATACTTTGTGGTCATGGTCAGTGGCACATGCCAACTTTGTCTAGTCATTGCACATGATAGCCTCACCGAGACACCAGTATTCTACCTTGTTTGTACCTGCAAGATCATGCCTAGTATATCTGCACTGTGATTGGTCACTCTGACCGTGGCTGACTCGTGTTATGATCAATAGAAGTAAAAGTCACTTGGATTTATTTGTGGTCATGGTCAGTGGCACATGCCAACTTTGTCAAGGCATTCCGCACAATAGCCATACCAAGCCACCAGTAGTCTACCTGTTTTGTACCTGTAAGATCATGCCTAGTACATCTGCACTGTGAATTGAGACTCTGACCGTGGCTGGCTCGTGTTATGAGTCATAGCCGTTTAAGGTATTTGGTAGACTTTGTGGTCATGGTCAGTGGCACATGCCAACTTTGTCAAGGCATTGCGCACAATATTCGTGCCAAGCCACCGGTTTTTTACCTTGTTTATTCCTGTAAGGTCATGCCTAGTACATCTGAACTGTGATTGGGCACTCTGACAGTAGCTGACACATGTTATGATTTGTAGAAAATAAAGTCACTTGGTATACTTTGTGGTCATGGTCAGTGGCACATGCCAACTTGGTCAAGGCATTGCGCACAATAGGCGTGCCAAGCCACCACTTTTTTTCCTTTTTTATACCTGCAAGGTCATGCATATTAGATGTGCACTGTGATCTGGCACTCTGACCATGGTTGACTCGTATTACGATTCATATAAGTTAAAGTCACTTGGTAAACTTTGTGGTCATGGTCAGTGGCACATGCCAACATTGTCAACGCATTGCGCACAATAGCCATTCCGAGCCACCAGTATTCTATTTTGTTTGAACCTGCAAGATCATTCCTAGTACATCTACATTGTGATTGGACACTCTGACTGTGGTTGACTCGTATTATGATTATTAGATGTAAAAGACAATTGGATACATTTGTGGTCATGGTCAGTGGCACATGCCAACTTTGTCAAGGCATTGCGCACAATAGCCACACCGAGCCACCCGTATTCTACCTTGTCTGCACCTGCAAGATCATGCCTAATACATCTGCACTGTAATTGGACACTTTGACCGTGGGTGACGCTTGTTATGATTCATAGCCGTTTAAGGCACTTGGTAAACAGTGTGGTCATGGTCAGTGGCACATGCCAACTTTGTCAAGGCATTGCGCACAATAGCCGTGCCAAGCCACCGCTATTTTACCTTGTTTATACCTGCAAGGTCATGCATATTAGCTGTGCACTGTGATTGGGCACTCCGAATGTGGCTGAATCGTGTTACGATTCGTAGACGCTAAAGCCTTGGCACCGGTATTTTACCTTGTTACGATTTGTAGAAAATAAAGTCACTTGGTAAACTTTGTGGTCATGGTCAGTGGCACATGCCAACTTTGTCAAGGCATTGCGCAAAATAGCCGGGCCAAGCCACCGGTTTCTTACCTTGTTTATACCTGCCAGGTCATGTATATTAAATGTGGACTGTTATTGGGCACTCTGCCCGTGGTTGACTCGTGTTACGATTCGTAGAAGTTAAAATCATTTGGTAACCTTTGTGGTCATGGTCAGTGGCACATGCCAACATTGTCAAGGCACTGCGCACAATAGCCATTCCGAGCCACCAGTATTCTACCTTGTTTGAACTTGTAAGATCATGCCCAGTACATCTGCACTGTGATTGGACTCTCTGACCGTGGCTGACTCATGTTATGATCAATATATGTAATAGTCACTTGGATACATTTGTGGTCATGGTCAGTGGCACATGCCAAGTTTTTCAAGGCATTGCGTACAATAGCCACACCGAGCAACCAGTATTCTACCCTGTTTTATACCTGCAAGGTCATGCCCAGTATATCTGCACTGTGATTGGACACTCTGCCCGTGGCTGACTCGTATTGTGATTCATAGCCATTTAAGGTACTTAGTAAACGTTGTGGTCATGGTCAGTGGCACATTCCAACTTTGTCAAGGCATAGCGCAAAATAGCCACACCGAGCCACCAGTATTCTACCTTGTTTGTACCTGCAAGATCATGCCTAGCAGATCTGTATTGTGATTGGACACTCTGACCGTGGCTGACTGGTGTTATGATCAATAGAAGTAAACGTCACTTGGATATATTTGTGGTCACGGTCAGGGGCACATGCCAACTTTGTCAAGGAATTGCGCACAATAGCCACACCGAGCCACCAGTATTCTACCTTATGTCTGTAAGGTCATGCCCAGTATATCTGCACTGTGACTAGACACTCTTACTGTGGCTGACTTGTGTTATGATTCATAGCCGTTAAATGTACTTGGTAAACTTTGTGGTCATGGTCAGTGGCACATGCCTACTTTGTCAAGGCATTGCGCACAATAGCCGTGCTAAGCCACCGGTTTTTTACCTTTTTTGTACCTGCAAGGTCATGCATATTAGATGTGCGTTTTGATTGGGCACTCTGACCGTGGCTGACTCGTGTTATGATTCGTAGAAGTCAAAGTCACTTGGTAAACTTTGTCGTCATGGTCAGTGGCACATGCCAACTTTGTACAGGCATTGCGCACAATAGCCACACCAAGCCACCAGTATTCTACCTTGTTTGTACCTGCAAGAGCATCCCTAGTACATCTGCACTGTGATCGGACACTGTGACCGTGGCTGACTCATGTTATGATCAATAGAAGTAACAGTCACTTGGTCACATTTGTGGTCATGGTCAGTGGCACATGCCAACTCTGTCAAGGCATTGCGCACAGTAGCCACACCGAGCCACCAGTATTTAACCTTTTTTATACATGTAAGGTCATGCCCAGTATATCTGCACCGTGATTGGACACTCTGACCGTGGCTGACCCGTGTTATGATTCATATCCGTTTAAGGTACATGGTAAACTTTGTGGTCATGGTCAGTGGTACATGCCAACTTTGTCAAGGCATTGCGCACATTAGCCGGGCCAAGCCACCAGTTTTGTAGCTTGTTTATACCTGCAAGGTAATGCATATTAGATGTGCCTTGTCATTGGGCACTCTGACCGTGGCTGACTCGTGTTACGATTCGTAGAAGTTAAAGTCACCTGGTAAACTTTGTGGTCAGGGTCAGTGGCACATGCCAATTTTGTCAATGCATTGCGCACAATAGCCGTGCCAAGCCACCGGTTTTTTACCTTGTTTATACCTGCAAGGTCATGCATGTTACATGTGCACTGTGCTTGGGCACTCTGACCGTGGCTGACTCGTGTTATGATGAATAGACGTAAACGTCACTTGCATGCATTTGTGGTCATGGTCAGTGGCACATGCCAACTTTGTCAAGGCATTGCAAAAATAGCCACACCAAGCCACTGGTGTTTTACCTTGTTTGTACCTGCAATATCATGCTTAATACATCTGCACTGTGATTGGACACTCTGACCGTGGCTGACTCGTGTTATGATGAATAGACGTAAACGTCACTTGCATGCATTTGTGGTCATGGTCAGTGGCACATGCAAACTTTGTCAAGGCATTGCACACAATAGCCATACCCATCCACCATGATTCTACCGTGTTTATACCTGCAAGGTCATGCCCAGTATATCTGCAATATGATTGGACACTCTGACTGTGGCTGACTTGTGTTATGATTCATAGCCGTTTAATGTACTTGGTAATCTTTGTGGTCATGGTCAGTGGCACATGCCAACTTTGTCAAGGCATTGCGCACAATAGCCGTGCCAAGCTACCGGTTTTTTACCTTGTTTATACCTGTAAGGTCATGCATATTAGATGTGCGTTTTGATTGGGCACTCTGACCGTGGCTGACTCGAGTTATGATTCATAGAAGTCAATGTCATTTGGATTGTTGTCATGGTCAGTGGCACATGCCAACTTTGTCAACGCATTGCGCACAATAGCCAAACCGAGCCACAAGTATTCTACCTTGTTTGCACCTGCAGGATCATGCCTAGTACATCTGCACTGTAATTGGACACTCTGACCGTGGCTGACTCGTGTTATGCTCAATAGAAGTAAAAGTCACTTGGATACATTTGTGGTCATGGTCAGTGGCACATGCCAACATTGTCAAGGCATTGCGCACAGTAGCCACACCGAGCCACCAGCATTCTACCATGTTTTATACCTGCAAGGTCATGTCCAGTATATCTGCACTGTGATAGGACACTCTGCCCGTGGCTGACTCGTGTTATGATTCATAGCCGTATAAAGGTATTTGGTAAACTTTGTGGTCATGGTCAGTGGCACATGCCAACTTTGTCAAGGCATTGCGCACAATAGCCGTGCCAAGTCACCGGTTTTTTACCTTGTTTATACCTGCAAGGTCATGCATATTAGATGTGCATGGTGATTGGACACTCTGACCGTGGCTGACTCGTGTTATGATCAATAGAAGTAAAAGTCACTTACATACATTTGTGGTCATGGTCAGTGGCACATGCCTACTTTGTCAAGGCATAGCGTAAAATAGCCACATCGAGCCACCAGTATTCTACCTTGTTTTTACCTGCAACATCATGCCTAGTACATCTGTATCGTGATTGGACACTGTGACCGTGGGTGACTCGTGTTATGATCAATAGAAGTAAAGGTCACTTGGATACATTTGTGGTCATGGTCACTGGCACATGCCAACGTTGTCAAGGAGATGCGCACAATAGCCACACCGAGCCACCAGTATTCTATCTTGTTTATACATGCAAGGTCATGCCTAGTATATCTGCACTGTGATTGGACACTCTGACTGTGGCTGAATTGTGTTATGATTCATAGCCGTTTAATGTACTTGGTAAACTTTGTGGTCATGGTCAGTGGCACATGCCAACTTTCTCAAGGCATTACGCACAATAGCCGTGCCAAGCCACGAGTTTTTTACCTTGTTTTTACCTACAAGGTTGTGCATACTAGATGTGCGTTTTGATTGGGCATTCTGACCGTGGCTGACTCGTGTTATGATTCGTAGAAGTCAAAGTCACTTGGTAAACTTCGTCGTCATGGTCAGTGGCACATGCCAACTTTGTCAAGGCATTGCCCACAATGGCCACACCGAGCCACCAGTATTATACCTTGTTTGCACCTACAAGATCATGCCTAGTACATCTGCATTGTGATTGGATACTCTGACCGTGGCTGACTCGTGTTGTGATCAATCGAAGTAAAAGTCACTTGGATACATTTGTGGTCATGGTCAGTGGCACATGCTAACGTTGTCAGGGCATTGCACACAATAGCCACGTCAGAAAATACAAGGACTCTGACAGAGGTCACTCCTCAAGAAAATACTGAGCTCTCAATAAGGGTTCAGGTCCTCACCTGAATCACCTTGGCAACGGTCTCTCAGTCGACCTAACCGTTAGACCCGACAGTCCAAGTCATCCCCTAATAAACTGACACCTTTCATCCGCGTCCGGCTAGTGGAAAGAAGCCGTTGCTACTTTGTCCTGTTCTGTCGTTTTTATACCAAGGACGTTCATTCCCTTGAGTTAACCAGAACAGCTCTGCTCATCCAGTTCCCATTTGGTTCCGCGGCTTCGCTGCCGTGTCTTTGCTCTGCTTGCTCCTCGCATTCTTTGTCATTGCCAGCCCCTCTCAACGCTTCACTCCGTCACGCTCGCTCCTTCGTTTAGCTCTCATACTTCGCCAACCATCACTCATCTTGCCAGCACTCTTTCTCACATCAACCGTCTACCTCAGCTATCTCGCCTCTCAGCTTCTATCAGTTTCCGTGACTAACTCCTCGGACCGTCCTCGCCTACGTCACTCCACTGACATATACTTGCGTGTTCTGACGCTTCTGCCTGCTTTTGCCACTGCTTTTCTCGTGTCTCCATTATTCTGACGTGGTATCAGAGCACCAGGCAACATCACCTGGTGCCCCGTAACTACGTCATCACTCTGTCGCCATCTTCCCGCCATCGCTTTCTCCTCCAATCCTCTGCCACCACTATCATCGTCCCACGCCGCGTCGCTTTGCCAGCAGCTGACATAAGCAGCTCTGCCTGACAAGTTCTCCGCGCTGAAGAAACGCCTTGTCATCCCAAGGAAGCCCTGCGTCCATCTCCGCGCCCGTGGCCAACAACCGGTGACCTGTCGCCCACATCAGGCGCAAGCAACTCTCGAGCGGCCGTCTGCCATCTGCTACCCGCTGCCCCTCATCTGCCTTCGCCTGCATTTCCTCCTCCTTCATCCCGCCTCATCAGCTTCATCTGCTCCTTCCTCACCGTAATCCTCAGCCCGCCCTCGTCCATCATCTCAAGCCACCCTCTCGCATCGCCGCCTCGTCTTGTCAACAACTACAGGCAAAACTGCCGCCGTCAGGATATCGGACACCACCAGTCTTCCTGCTCCCACTTCCGAGCCAACTAGGGAACAAGTCGTCACTCTCCTGACATCAGCGGTCCAGTGGACCTCCCCGCTGCGTGACTCCCTCTGCTGCAACCAACCTCCTCTAGCGAACAGGATATCGGACACCACCACTCTTCTTGCTCCCATTTCCGAGCCAACTGGGGAACAAGCCGTCACTCTCTTGAACGCAAGAAGAAGTGGTTGTGATCTCTCTGCTGCGTCGCCTCTCACCACGCCTCCCTCCGCTCGCATCGCTCCCTATCCCTCTTCTCCTTCATCATCATCAGCCTTCGGTCTTCATCTTCATTTGCCTCCATCACTCCTCCTCGCTCCAGCCTCCTCAGCTTCATCAGACGTCCGTCTCCTGCCTCGTCTTCATATCTCCGTCATCAGCATTCTCCACGCCGCCTTCGCATCCATCATCGTCATCAACAGCATCCCTTCGCGCACGTGCTTTCATCCCTGCGCACACTCATCAATCAATCGATTCCTTAGCTTTCGCATCGCTTCCAGCTCAGCACAAGGATCCGCTCGGTCGCATCGCCTTTTTCTGCGACGACCTGCGCCCACGCCAAAACTTCCTTCTGTGCACGTGGTTCCGCCCCTGCACCCACTCATCAATCAATCGCTTCCTCCGCTTCCGCAATCGCTTCCAGCTCGGCACAAGGATCCACCCGGTCGCATCGTCTTTTTTCGCGACGACCTGCACCCACACCGAAACCTCCTTCAAGCGCACGCGACTCGCCCCTGCGCTCACTGAGCCATCATTATCAGCCTCCACTTTCATCATCAGCAATCATCAACATCTGTGATCGGCATAAAGATCTGCATGAGCTAGCTGCCCGCTTCCGGAGCAGTCTGCACCCACGCCGGCAGGAGATTTCTCGCGGCGCGTCGGCATCTGCCTTCTCCTTGCCGCATCCTACTCCCTTACTTAAATCACGCACGAGGTCTTGCCCCTGCGCCCACTCCATCATCCATTGTTCCTCTGCCATTATCTGCTTCCTCTTCGCTCGGCACAAGGATCCGCCCGGTCACATCGCCTATTCCGCGACAACCTGCGTCCACACCGAAAACATCTGTCGTGCACGCGGTTTCACCCCTGCACTCACTTCTCGGCTTCAGAATCATTCGTAGTCATCAGCCTCTTCATCACTTGCTCGCCACACGAATTCTTCCAATCAAACCGCCAACTCACAACAACCCGCGTCCTCCACAACACAGTCGCCCTTACCTCAACACCCACTCGATCATCTTGCCGCCCTTCTTCATCATCGGCCTCCCTCTACCAGCAACCTCTACAGCATCACACCTGCCTCTCAANCAGTCACAGCTATATGAGAGATCTCTTTGCACTATCTGTGATCTACTCCGTCCTTGTCTTCATCCATCCTACCATCACCATTTGCTGGAGCCTCGTACCGGACCTCTCATTTGGGAGCAAATTCTTCATCAAGCCTCATGGAGAAACTGGATTGACAGGACATGCTATAATGCAACCTACATTATCCCTGCCCCAGTCCAGGTTCTCGTGCTCACCACACAACCTGGAGAAAGTCATGGACGACCGCTTCCAGTTTCCGCACGAGACTAGATGGATCAGGTTCTTTAGTGGCTATTTCCTTCCCTTTTGTATGGCTTTGGCCTAACAGACCGTTTGCTTGGAGACCGCCTCAACCTCGACCCATTGCCAGCGGAGGAGTCAAATGCTCTCTATGCATCAGCCGACAGGCAAGTCAAAACTCGATTCAAGGAGATAGTTCCTGCCCGCCTACACGCTCTGGTGAGCTCCCATCCAGGAGACCTTGGGGCAATGAGGCACCACCTTCTTTCCTCCTGCGGAGTGACCATGTCGTCAACCGACAGAAAACGATACTCCCATCGACAGAGAGTCACGTGACCTCTGTCCGATTCAAGGGGGTGTCAGAAAATACAAGGACTCTGACTGAGGTCACTCCTCAAGAAAATACTGAGCTCTCAATAAGGGTTCAGGTCCTCACCTGAATCACCTTGGCAACGGTCTCTCAGTCAACCTAACCGTTAGATCCAACAGTCCAAGTCATCCCCTAATAAACTGACACCTGTAATCCACGTCCGGCTAGCAGAAAGAAGCCGTTGCTACTTTGTCCTGTTCTGCCCTTTTTATACCGAGGACGTTCATTCCCTCGAGCTAACCAGAACAGCTCTACTCATCCTGTTCCCCTTTGGTTCCGCGGCTTCACCACCGTGTCTTCGCTCTGCTCGCTCTTCGCATTCTTTGTCTTCGCCAGCCCCTCTCAACGCTTCGCTACGTCACTCTGGCTCCTTCGCTCAGCTCTCACACTCCGCCAACGATCACTCATGTCGCCAGCACTCTTTCGCACATCAACCGTCTACATCATCTATCTCGCCTCTCAGCTTCTATCAGCTTCCGCGACTAACTCCTCAGACCGCCCTCGCCTACATCACTCCGCTGACGCATGTGCCTTGTGATTGGGCACTCCGAATGTGGCTGACTCGTGTTACAATTCGTAGAAGTTGAAGTCACTTGGTAAACTTTGTGGTCATGGTCAGTGGCACATGCCAACTTTGTCAAGGCATTGCCCACAATAGCCGTGCCAAGCCACCCGTTTTTGACCTTGTGTATACCTGCAAGGTCATGCATATTAGATGTGCACTGTGTTTGGGCACTCTGACCGTGGCTGAGTCGTCTTACCACTCGTAGAAGTTAAAGTCACTTGGTAAACTTTGTGATCATGGTCAGTGGCACATGCCAACATTGTCAAGGCATTGCACACAGTAGCCATTCCGAGCCACCAGTATTCTACCTTGTTTGAACCTTCAAGATCATGTCTAGTACATCTGCAGTGCGATTGGACACTCTGACCGTGGCTGACTTGTGTTATGATCAATAGATGTAAAAGTCACTTGGATACATTTATGGTCATGGTCAGTGGCACATGCCAACTTTGTCAAGGCATTGC
>SZWC01011660.1:836-60609 GCA_023375785.1 Penium margaritaceum | reverse complement strand
GGCCTTGTACTTGTTCCAATGCTTCTGCTTGCTTCTGCCACTGCTGCTCTCATGCCTGCATTCTTCTGACATGGTATCAGAGCATCAGGCGACATCACCTGGTGCCCCGTGACCGAGTCATCGCTCTGCCATCACCATTACGTCCTCTCTTGAGTCTGCTCGCATCCGCCGCTGTTACCACCACTTCGCACTTCTCCACTTCATCAGCAGCTGACATCTGCAGCACCGCTTGAAGTGCTCCCCGTGCTGAAGGACGGCCTCATCATCCTAAGGAAGCCCTGCGCCCAGTCCGCGCCCGTGGCCAACAAATGGTGACCTGCCGAACATAACAGCCGCAAGCAGCTCCCAAGCCGTCACCTATTGTCAACTTCGGAGAAGCTTCCTACCGCCCGCCATCTGCTGCCTCTCATCACCTCGGTCGTCGCAAGTGCCTCCGCCATTCTCCTCTCCCCTTGTCAACCTCATCTGCTCCATCTGCCCCATTGGCATCAGTCTCCTTGCATCCATTGTGTCGCGTTGCATCCTCGCACTGTCTTCTCGTGTCATCAGCAGCAGCGCCGCAACTCTCGTCGTCACGACATCGGACACCTCCAGTCTTCTTGCTCCCATTGCGAGCCAACTGGGGATCAAGCCGTCACTCTCCTGACATCAGCGGGCCAGTGCCCCTGCTCGCCATATGACTTTCTTTGCTGCAACCGACTTCCTCTAGCTGCCAGGATATCGGACACCACCAGTCTTCCTGCCCGTCGGTCTCGGGCCAACTGGGGAACAAGCCGTCACTCTCCTGATTAGCGGAGTACTCGGTTGCCTCGCTCGTGCTTCCCATCGCGCCACCATCCTCTGCCGCCCGCACCCTCCATCCTCCTCCTTCGGACACCCTCCTCATCATCACCAGACAAAGTTGGCATGTGCCACTAACCATGACCACAAAGCTTACCAAGTGATGTTAGCTTATACGAAACATAACACGAGTCAGCCACATTCAGAGTGCCCAATCACAGTTCAGATGTACTAGGCATGACTTTGTAGGTATAAATAAGGCAAAAAACTGGTGGCTTGGCAAAGCGTTTGTGCGCAATGCCTTGACAAAGTTGGCATGTGCCACTGACCATGACCGCAAAGTTTACCAAGTGACTTTAAGTTCTACGAGTCGTAACACGAGTCAGCCACAGTCAGAGTGCCCAATCACAGTTTGGATGTACTAGGTATGACCTTGCAGTTATAAACAAGGTAAAAAACTGGTGGCTTGGCACGGCTACTGTGCGCAATGCCTTGACAAAGTTGGCAGGTGCCACTGACCATGACCACAAAGTTTACCAAGAACCTTAAATGGCTATGATTCATAACACGAGTCTGCCACGGTCAGAGTGTCGAATCATAGTGCACATATACTGGGCATGACCTTACAGGTATTAGAAAGGTAGAAAACTGGTGGCTCGGTGTGGCTATTGTGTGCAATACCCTGACAAAGTTGGCATGTGCCACTGACCATGACAACAAATGTATCCAATTCACTTTTACTTCTATTAATCATAACACGAGTCAACCACGGTCAGAGTGTCCAATCACAGTGCGGATGTACTAGGCATGATCTTGTAGGTTCAAACAAGGTAGAATATTGGTGGCTTGGTGTGGCTATTTTGCACTATGCCTTGACAAAGTTGGCGTGTGCCACTAACCATGACCACAAATGCATCCAAGTTACTTTTACTTCTCTGGATCATAACACGAGTCAGCCACGGTCAGACTGTCCAATCACAGTGCAGATGTACTAGGCATGATCGTACAGGTGCAAACAAGGTCGAATACTGGTGGCTCGGTGTGGCTATTATGCGCAATGCCTTGACAAAGTTGGCATGTGCCACTGACCATGACCACAAAGTTTACCAAGTGACATTAACTTCTACAAATTGTAACACGAGTCAGCCACGGTCAGAGTGCCCAATCACATTGCAAATCTAATATGCATGACCTTGCAGGTACAAACAAGGTAAAAAACCGGTGGCTTTGCACGGCTATTGTACGCAATGCCTTGACAAAGTTGGCATGTGCCACTGCCATGACCACAAAGTTTACCAAGTACCTTAAACGGCTATGAATCATTACACGAGTCAGCCACGGTCAGAGTGTCCAATCTTAGTGTACATATACTGGGCATGACCTTGCACGTATAAGCTAGAATACTGGTGGCTCCGTGTGGCTATTGTGTGCAATGCCTTTACAAAGTTGGCATGTGCCACTGACCATGATCACAAATGTATCCATGTGAGTTTTACTTCTATTGATCATAACACGAGTCAGCCACGGTCAGAGTGCCCAATCACAGTGTAGATGTACTAGGCATGATCTTGCAGGTGCAAACAAGGTAGAATACTGGTGGCACGGTGTGGCTATTGTGCGCAATGCCTTGACAAAGTTGGCATGTGCCACTGACCATGACCACAAAGTTTACAAAGTGACTTTAACTTCTACGAATTGTAACACGAGTCAGCCACAGTCAGAGTCCCCAATCACAGCGCACATCTATAATGCATGACTTTGCAGGTATAAACAAGGAAAACAAAACCGGTGGCTTGGTACGGCTATTGTGTGCAATGCAAAAACAAAGTTGGCATGTGCCACTGCCATGACCACAAAGTTTACCAAGTGACTTTAAACTAAACGAACCGTAACACAAGTCAGCCACAGTCATAGTGCCCAATCACAGTTCAGATATACTAGGGATGACCTTGCACGTATAAACAAGGTAAAGAACCGGTGGCTTGGCACGGCTATTGTGCACAATGCCTTGAAAAATTTGGCATGTGCCACTGACCATGACCACAAAGTTTACCAAGTACCTTAAACAACTATGAATCATAACACGAGTCAGCCACTGTCAGAGTGTCCAATCACAGTGCAGCATACAGGGCATGACCTTACAGGTATAAACAGGGTAGAATACTGGTGGCACGGTGTGGCTATTGTGTGCAATGCCTTGACAAAGTTGGCATGTGCCACTGACCATGACCACAAATGTATCCAAGTGACTTTTACTTCTATTGATCATAACACGAGTCAGCCACGGTCAGATAGTCCAATCACAGTGCAGATGTAGTAGGCATGATCTTGCAGGTGTAAACAAGGTAGTATACTGGTGGCTTGTTGTTGCTATTTTGCGCAATACCTTGACAAAGTTGGAATGTGCCACTGAACATGACCACAAAGTTTACCGAGTGACTTTAACTTCTACGAAGCGTAACAAGAGTCAGCCACAGGCAGAATGCCCAGTCACAGTGCAAAGCTAATATGCATGACCTTGCACGTATAAACAAGGAAAAACACCAGAGGCTTGGCACGGATATTGTGCGCAATGCCTTGACAAAGTTGGCATGTGCCACTGACCATGACCACAACGTTTACCAAGTACATTAAACGGCTATGAATCTTGACACGAGTCAGCCACGGTCAGAGTCTCCCATCACAGTGCAGATTTAGTGGGCATGACATTGCAGGTAGATACAAGGTATAATACTGGTGGCTGGGTGTGGCTATTGTGTGCAATGCCCTGACAAAGTTGGCATGTGCCACTGACCATGACCACAAATGTATCCAAGTGGCCTTTACTTCTATTGATCATAACACAAGTCAGCCTCGGTCAGAGTGTCCAATCACAGTACAGATGTACTAGGCATGATATTGCAGGTGCAAACAAGGTAGAATAATGGTGGCTCAGTGTGGCTATTGTGCGCAATGCCTTGATGAAGTTGGCATGTGCCACTGACCATGACCACAAAGTTTACCAAGTGACTTTAACGTCTACGAATCGTAACACAAGTCAGCCACAGTCAATGTGCCCAATCACAGTTCAGATGTACTATGCATGACCTTGCAGGTATAGAAAATGTAAAAATCCGGTAGCTTGGCACGGCTATTGTGCGTAATGCCTTGACAAAGTTGGCACGTGCCACTGACCATGACCACAAAGTTTACCAAGTACCTTAAATGGCTATGAATCATAACATGAGTCAGCCACGGTCAAAGTGTCCAATCACAGTGCAGATGTACTAGGCATGATCTTGCAGGTGCAAACAAGGTAGAATACTGGTGGCACGGTGTGGCTATTGTGCGCAATGCCTTGACAAAGTTGGCACGTGCCACTGACCATGACCACAAAGTTTACCAAGTGACTTTAACGTCTACGAATCGTAACACAAGTCAGCCACAGTCAATGTGCCCAATCACAGTTCAGATGTACTATGCATGACCTTGCAGGTATAGAAAATGTAAAAATCCGGTAGCTTGGCACGGCTATTGTGCGTAATGCCTTGACAAAGTTGGCACGTGCCACTGACCATGACCACAAAGTTTACCAAGTGACTTTAACGTCTACGAATCGTAACACAAGTCAGCCACAGTCAATGTGCCCAATCACAGTTCAGATGTACTATGCATGACCTTGCAGGTATAGAAAATGTAAAAATCCGGTAGCTTGGCACGGCTATTGTGCGTAATGCCTTGACAAAGTTGGCACGTGCCACTGACCATGACCACAAAGTTTACCAAGTGACTTTAACGTCTACGAATCGTAACACAAGTCAGCCACAGTCAATGTGCCCAATCACAGTTCAGATGTACTATGCATGACCTTGCAGGTATAGAAAATGTAAAAATCCGGTAGCTTGGCACGGCTATTGTGCGTAATGCCTTGACAAAGTTGGCACGTGCCACTGACCATGACCACAAATGTATCCAAGTGACTTTTACTTATATTCATCATAACACGAAAAGCCACGGTCAGAGTGTCCAATCACAGTGCAGATGTACTAGGCATGATCTTGTAGGTGCAAAAATGGTAGAATACTGGTGGCTCGGTGTGGCTATTGTGTGCAATGCCAAGACAAATTTGGCATGTGCCACTGACCATGACCACAAATGTATCCGAGTGAATTTTATCTCCATTGATCATAACACAAGTAAGCCACGGTCAGAGTGTCCAATCACAGTGCAGATGTACTAGGCATGATCTTGCAGGTTCAAACAAGGTAGAATACTGGTAGCTCGGTGTGGCTATTGTGTGCAATGCCTTGACAAAGCTGGCATGTGCCACTGACCATGACCACAAAGTTCTCCAGGTACCTTAAACGGCTATATATCATAACATGATTCAGCCATGGTCAAGGTGTCCAATCACAGTGCAGATGTAATGGGCATGACCTTGCATGTACAAACANTGGCATGTGCCACTGACCATGACCACAAAGTTCACCAGGTACCTTAAACGGCTATGAATCATAACACGATTCAGCCATGGTCAAGGTGTCCAATCACAGTGCAGATGTAATGGGCATGACCTTGCAGGTACAAACAAGGTAGAAAACTGGTGGCTCAGTGTGGCTACTGTGTGCAGTGCCTTGAAAACGTTGGCATGTGCCACTGACCATGACCACAAGTGTATCCAAGTGATTTCTACTTCTATTGATCATAACACAAGTCAGCAACGGTCAGAGTGTCCAATCACAGTGCAGATGTACTAGGCATGATCTTGCAGGTGCAAACAAGGTCGAATACTGGTGGCTCAATGTGGCTATTGTGTGCAATGCCTTGACAAAGTTGGCATGTGCCACTGACCATGACCACAACGTTTACCACGTGCCTTTAACTTTTACGACTCGTAACACGAGTCAGCCACGGTCAGAGTGCCCAATCACACTGCACATCTAGTATGCATGACCTTACAGGTATAAACAAGGTAAATAACTGGTGGCTTGGCACGGCTACCGTGCGCAATGCCTTGACAATGTTGGCATATGCCACTGACCATGACCACAAAGTTTACCAAGTACCTTAAATGGCTATGAATCACAGCACGAGTCAGCCACGGTCTGAGTGTCCAAACAAGGTAGACTACTAATGGCTCTGTGTGGTTATTGTGCACAATGCCTTGACAAAGTTCGCATGTGCCACTGACCATGAACACAATGTTTACCAAGTGACTTTACCTTATACGAATCATAACACGAGTCAGCCACAGTCAGAGTGCCCAATCACAGTTCAGATGTATTAGGCATATCCTTACAGGTACAAACAAGGTCAAAAACTGGTGGCTTGGCACGGCTACTGTGCGCAATTCCTTGAAAAAGTTGGCATATACCACTGACCATGACCACAAAGTTTACAAAGTACATTAACCGGCTATGAATCTTAACACGAGTCCGCCACGGTCAGAATGTCCAGTCACAGTGCACATATACCGGGCATGACCTTGCATATACAAACAAGGTAGAATACTGGTGGCCCGGTGTGACTATTGTGCGCAATGCCTTGACAAAGTTGGCATGTGCCACTGACCATGAACACAATGTTTACCAAGTGACTTTAACTTATACAAATCATAACACGAGTCAGCCACAGTCAGAGTGCCCAATCACAGTTCAAATGTATTAGGAATATCCTTACAGGTATGAACAAGGTCAAAAACCGGTGGCTTGGCACGGTTACTGTGCGCAATGCCTTGAAAAAGTTCGCATATACCACTGACCATGACCACAAAGTTTACCAAGTACATTAACCGGCTATGAATCTTAACACGAGTCCGCCACGGTCAGAATGTCCAATCACAGTGCACATATACCGGGCATGACCTTGCATATACAAACAAGGTAGAATACTGGTGGCTTGGTGTGACTATTGTGCGCAATGCCTTGACAAAGTTGGCATGCGCCACTGACCATGACCACAAATGTATCCAAGTGACTTTTACATCTACTGATCATAACACAAGTCAGCCACTGTCAGAGTGTCCAATCACAGTGCAGATGTATTAGGCATGATATTACAGGTGCAAACAAGGTAGAATACTGGTGGCTTGGTGTGGCTATTGTGCGCAATGCCTTGACAAAGTTGGCATTTGCCACTGACCATGACCACATAGTTTACCAAGTGACTTTAACTTCTACGAATTGTAACACGAGTCAGCCATGATCAGAGTGCCCAATGACATTGCACACCTAATATGCATGACCTTGCAGGTATAAACAAGGTAAAAAACCGGTGGCTTGGCACGGCGATTGTATGCCGTGCCTTGACAAAAATGGCATGTGCCACTGACCATGACCACAAAGTTTACCAAGTACCTTAAACGGCTATAAATCATAACACGAGTCAGCCACGGTCAGAGTGTCCAATCACAGTGCAGATATACCGGGCATGACCTTGCAGGTATAAACAAGGTAGAATACTGGTGGCTCGGTGTGGCTACTGTGTGTAATTCCTTGACAAAGTTGGCATGTGCCACTGACCATGACCACAAAGTTTACCAAGTACCTTAAACGGCTATGAATCATAACACGAGTCAGCCACAGTCAGAGTGTCCAATCACAGTGCAGATGTACTATGCATGATCTTGCAGATACAAACAAGGTAGAGTACTTGTGGCTCGGCGTGGCTATTGTGCGCAATGCCTTGACAAAGTTGGCATGTGCCATTGACCATGACCACAATGTTTACCAAGTGGCTTTAACATATACGAATCGTAACACGAGTCAGCCATAGTCAGAGTACCCAATCAAAGTTCAGATTTACGAGGCAAGACCTTGCAGGTACAAACAAGTTCAAATACCAGTGGCTTTGCACGGCAACTGTGCACAATGCCTTGACAAAGTTGGCCTGTGCCATTGACCATTACCACAAAGTCTACCAAGTACCTTAAACGGCTATGAATCTTAACATGAGTCAGCCACGGTCAGAGTGTCCAATCACAATGCAGATATACTGGGCATAACCTTGCAGGTACAAACAAGGTAGAAAACAGGTGGCTCAGTGTGACTATTGTGCGCAATGCCTTGACTATGTTGGCATGTGCCACTGACCACGACAACAAATAGATCCACGTGACTTTTACTTATACAGATCATAACACAAGTCAGCCACGGTCAGAGTGTCAAATCACAGTGCAGATGTACTAGGCATGATCTTGCAGGTGCAAACAAGGTAGAATACTGGTGGCTTGGTGTGGCTATTGTGCGCAATGCCCTGACAAAGTTGGCATGTGCCACTGACCATGACCACATAGTTTAACATGTGACTTTAACTTCTACAAATTGTAACACGAGTCAGCCACGTTCAGAGTTCCCAATGACATTGCACATCTAATATGCATGACCTTGCAGGTATAAACAAGGTAAGGAACTGGTGGCTTGGCACGGCTATTGTATGCAATGCCTTGACAAAGTTGGCATGTGCCACTGACCATGACCAGAAAGTTTACCAAGTACCTTAAATGGCTATGAATCATAACACGAGTCAGCCACAGTCAGAGTGTCCAATCACAGTGCAGATATACTGAGCATGACCTTGCAGGTATAAACAAGGTAGAATATTGGTGGCTCGGTATGGCTATTGTGCGCAATACCTTGACAAAGTTGGCATGTGCCACTGACCATGACCACAATGTTTACCAAGTGACTTTAACGTCTACGAATTGTAACACGAGTTAGCTACAGTCAGAGTGCCCAATGACATTGCACATCTAATATGCATGACCTTACAGGTATAAACAAGGTAAAAAACTGGTGGCTTGGCACGGCTATTGTATGCAATGCCTTTACAAAGTTGGCATGTGTCACTGACCATGACCACACAGTTTACCAAGTACCTTAAACAGCTATGAATCATAACACGAGTCAGCCACGGTCAGAGTGTCCAATCACTGTGCAGATATACAGGGAATGACCTTGCAGGTAAGGGTGCACACCGGGTAAGATTCCTGAATCCAAGATTGGATTCGGATTCACGAATCCGAATCCAAGTCTGGCTTGGATTCACGAATCCGAATCTGGATTCGCGATTCCTAAGGATTCACGAATCTTTTCCGAATCCTACAGGTTATGGCAAGTAAACTCATCTTGTTTGCCACAAAAAACCATGTTTTCCAGGTTGAAACTTGGGCAAAAAAGATCCCCGAATCCCGAATCAAATCCTCATGAAGGATTCGGATCCCCAAATCCGAATCCGGATCCGGATTCACGAATCTTATTCACGAATCCTAGGATTTGGTGTGCAGCCTTACTTGCAGGTATAAACAAGGTAGAATACTGCTGGCTTGGGGTGGCTATTGTGCGCAATGCATTGACAACATTGGCATGTGCCACTGACCATGACCACAAATGTATCCAATTGACATTTACTTCTATTGATCATAACACGAGTCAGTCACGGTCAGAGTGTCAAATCACAATTCAGATGTACTGGGCAGGGTCTTGAAGGTTCAAATAAGGTATAATACTGGTGGCATGGTGTGGCTATTGTGCGCAATGCCTTGCCAAAGCTGGCATGTGGCACTTACCATAACCACAAAGTTTACCAAGTTACTTAAACTTCTATGAATTGTAACACGAGTCAGCCATTGTCTGAGTGCCCAATCAAAGCGCAATTCTAGTATGCATGACATTGTAGGTCTAAACAAGGTAGAATACTGGTGGCTCGGTGTGGCTATTGTGCTCAATGCCTTGACAAAGGTGGCATGTGCCACTGACCATGACCACAAAGTTTACCAAGTACCTTAAACGGCTACGAATCATAACACGAGTCAGCCATGGCCAGAGTGTCCAATCACAGTGCCCATATACTGGGCATGACCTTTCAGGTATAAACAAGATGGAATACTGGTGGCTCGGTGTGGCTATTGTGCGCAACGCCTTGACAAAGTTGGCATGTGCCACTGAACATGACAACAAAGTTTACCAAGTACCTTAAAACGCTACGAGTCATAACACGAGTCAGCCACAAGCAGAGTGTCCAATCACAGTGCAGATATACTGGGCATGACCTTGCAGGTATAAACAAGGTGGAATATTGGTGGCCCGGTTTGGCTATTGTGCGCAATGCCTTGACAAAGTTGGCATGTGCCACTGACCATGACCACAAAGTCTACCAACTCCCTTAAATGGCTATGAATCTTAACACAAGTCAGCTACGGTCAGAGTCTCCAATCACAGTGCAAATATACTGGGCATGACCTTGGAGGTACAATCAAGGTAGAATACTGGTGGCTCAGTGTGACTATTCTGTGCAATATCTTGACAAAGTTTGCATGTCCACTGACCATGACCATAAATGTATCCAAGTGACTTTTACTTCTACTGATCATTACTCAAGTCAGCCACGGTCAGAGTGTCCAATCACAGTACAGATGTACTAGGCATGATCTTGCAGGTGCAAACAAGGTATAATACTGGTGGTTTGGTCTGGCTAGTGTGCGCAATGCCTTGACAAAGTTGGCATGTGTCACTGACCATGACCACAAAGCTTACCAATTTTCTTAAACAGCTATGAATCATAACACCAGTCAGCCATGGTCAGAGTGTCCAATCACAGTGTAGATATACTAGGCATGGCCTTGCAGGTATAAACAAGGTAGAATACTGGTGGCTTGGCGTGGCTATTGTGCGCAATGCCTTGACAAAGCTGGCATGTGCCACTGACCACGAACACAAATGTATCCAATTCACATTTGCTTCTATTGACCATAACACGAGTCAGCCACGGTCAGAGTGTCCAATCACAATGCAGATGTACTGGGCAGGATCTTGCAGGTTCAAATAATGTAGAATACTGGTGGCTTGGTGTGGCTATTGTGCGCAATGCCTTGACAAAGTTGGCATGTGCCACTGACCATAACTACAAAGTTTACCAAGTGACTTTAACTTATATGAACCGTAACACAAGTCAGCCATGGTCTGAGTGCCCAATCACAGCGCACTTCTAATATGCATGACCTTGTAGGTATAAACAAGGTAGAATACTGGTGGCTCGGTGTGGCTATTGTGCGCAATGCCTTGACAAAGGTGGCATGTGCCACTGACCATGACCACAAATTTTACCAAGTACCTTAAACGGCTACGAATCATAACATGAGTCAGCCACGGTCAGAGTGTCCAGTCACACGATTTAGCGCTTCCACCTCGCAGAGGTCCTAGCGAAGCCCAAGCAGCACTACTTTAAGTAGCTTAGATCAATGTACTCTTGCTTCCACTATTCCATCAATCAATGATTTCCTTCCATCACTCTCGCAACTATTATCGTGTCGATCCTCGGTCAACTGCCTGTCTCGCATCGCTCATATCCAGAACTTGTTACTGCCAACCTGCTCAACTCATAACTTGTGCCAAGCAGCACCACGAGCCTTCCCGTGTCGTATTCTCTCCACCTCAAAATCTTGACAGTACGGTCGCGAAAGTACAAAGGCGCCTTGACGAGGCAATGTGGGTGAGATTGAGTAAAGCAAAGGAGCAACAAAGGGCAAAGCTGGTCAAAGCGAATGAAGGTAACAAGGGATGCAAGTGCCTGAGCTGTGAAGGTGGACGAAGAGATGACACAGTGAGGCCACAGCCGTGATGGCAGGCGTAGCGGAAGATGAGGCAAGCTCAATTGATTTGAGCAGATAGCTGATAACAGAGGCAAAATATACAAGGAGAATTGAACTACTTAAGTACCAGTCCTAGTCTCTACTATGGGGGGCGATAGCCTAAGTGGTGCCGCAGCCGCTTGGCTGCTTCTGCCATGGAGGCAGGGTGCGGAGCCGCTTCGCGGCTCGGCACGAACAATAGAGATGCAGGACGTCGTGGAGGCACGTAGTCCTGGAGTGGTGCGCCGGTGTTGTTCAGCTATGCCTGTTTTTGGTACGTGGGCGAGAGAGTGCTTCTCCGCCACGTGAGCGCGGAGCGAAGTCCGGAGCGCTGGTTGTGGATGACCGTTATCGAGCAACCGGCCGTTCGTGAAGTGTCGGCCAGGGAAACTCCGAACCAGTTATTGTGTAGAGCCATCGTCGCGGGGATGAGCTGGTCACCGACAGAGGTTTTTGGTGTCCAAGATTTGTATGCCCTTGCTTTGCCGCGGAGGGGCACTTGTGGAGTATGAGTCTCAGTTGGGGCAGATTTGTGATATTGTGAGTGTATTATGACACAAGTACCTTAAACAGCTATGAATCATAACACGAGTCAGCCAGGGTCAGAGTGTCCAAACACAATGCAGATATACTGGGCATGACCTTCCAGGTATAAACAAGGTAGAACACTGGTGGCTCGGTGTGGTTATTGTGCGCAATGCCTTGACAAAGTTGGCATGTGCCACTGACCATGACCACAAATGTATCCAAGTGAATTTTAATTCTATTGATCATAACACTAGTCAGCCCAGTCATAGTGTCCAATCACAGTGCAGATGTACTATGTATGATCTTGCTGGTTCAAACAAGGTAGAATTCTAGTGGCTTGGTGTGGCTATTGTGCACAATGCCTTGACAATGTTCGCATGTGCCATTGACCATGACCACAAAGGTTACCAAGTGACTTTAACTTCTACGAATCATAACACGAGTCCGTCACAGTCAGAGTGTCCGATCAAAGTGCAGATATACTTGGCATGATCTTGCAGATACAAACAAGGTAGAATACTGGTGGCTCGGTGTGGCTATTGTGCACAATGCCTTGAAACATTTGGCATGTGCCACTGATCATGACCACAAGTGTATCCAAGTGACTTTTATTTCTATTGATCATAAAACGAGTCAGTCATGGTCAGAATGTCCAATCACAGTGCAGAGAAACTAGGAATGATCTTGCAGGTTCAAACAAGGTAGAATACTAGTGGCTCGGTGTAGCTATTATGCGCAATGCCTTCATAAAGTTGGCATGTGCCACTGACCATGGCCACAAAGTTTACCTATTGACTTTAACTTCTACGATTCATAACACGAGTCAGCCATGGTCAGATTGTCCAATCACAGTGTACATCTAATATGCATGACCTTGCAGGTATAAACAAGGTATTAAAACGGTGGCTTGGCACGGCTATTGTACGCAATGCCTTGACAATGTTGGCATGTGCCACTGACCATGACCACAAAGTTTACCAAGTACCTTAAGCGGCTATTAATCATAACATGAGTCACCCACGGTCGGAGTGTCCAATCACATTGCAGATGTATTGGGCATGAGCTTACAGGTATAGACAAGGTAGAACACGGGTGGCTCGGTGTGGCTATTGTGCGCAATACCTTGACAACGTTAGCATGTGCCACTGACCATGAATATAAATGTTTCCAAGTGACTTTTACTTCTATGGATCATAACACAAGTCAGCCACGGTCGGAGTGTCCAATCACAGTTCAGATCTGTTGGTCATTCCCAATACATCTGCACTGTATTGCACACTCTGACCGTGGCTGACTCGTGTTATGATTCATAGCCGTTTAAGGTACTTGGTAAACTTTGTGGTCATGGTCAGTGGCACATGCCAACTTTGTCAAGGAATTGCGCACAATAGCTGCACCGAGCCACCAGTATTCTACCTTGCTTGAACCTATACGATCATGTCTAGTACATCTGCACTGTGATTGGACACTCTGACCGTGGGTGACTCGTACTATGATCAACAGAAGTAAAAGTCACTTGGATACATTTGTGGTCATAGTCAGTTGCACATGCCAATTTTGTCAAGGCACTGCGCACAATAGCCACGCCAAGCCACCAGTACTCTACCTTGTTTATACCTACAAGGTCATGCCCAGTATATCTGCACTGTGATTGGACACTCTGACCGTGGCTGAGTCGTGTTATGCTTCATAGAAGTTAAAGTCACTTGGTAAACATTGTGGTCATGGTCAGTGGCACATGCCAACTTTGTCAAGGCATTGCGCACAATAGCCACACCAAGCCACCAGTATTCTTCCTGGTTTATACCTGCATGATCATGCCCACTATATCTGCACTATGATTGGACACTCTGACCGTGGCTGACTCGTGTTATGATTCATAGCCGTTAAAGGTACTTGGCAAACTTTGTGGTCATGGTCAGTGGCACATGCCAACTTTGTAAAGGCATTGTGCACAATAGCCACACCAAGCCATCACTATTCTACCTTGTTTGCACTTACACGATCATGCCTAGTACATCTGCACTGTGATTGGACACTCTGACCGTGGCCGACTCGTGTTATGATTCGTAGAAGTTAAAGTCACTTGGTAAACTTTGTGGTCATGGTCAGTGGCACATTCCAACTTTGTCAAGGCATTGCGCACAATAGCCATGTCAAGCCACTGGTTTTTTACCTTGTTCATACCTGCAAGGTCATGCATAGTACTTCTACACTGTGATTGGGTACTCTGACAATAGCTGACTCGTGTTACAATTCCTAGAAGTTCAAATCACTTGGTAAACATTGTGGTCATGGTCAGTGGCACATGCCAACTTTGTCAAGGCACTGCGCACAATTGCCACACCGGGCCACCAGTATTCTACCTTGTTTGCACCTACAAGATCATTCCTAGTACATCTGCACTGTGATTGGACACTCTGACCATGGCTGACTCGTGTTATGATTCATAGAAGTTTAAGTCACTTGGTAAACTTTGTGGTTATGGTCAGTGGCACATGCCAAATTTGTCAAGGCATTGCGTGCAATACTCACAACGAGCCACCAGTATTCTTCTTTGTTTGCACATGCAAGATCATGCCTATTACATCTGCACTGTGATTGGACACTCTGACCGTGGCTGACTCTTGTGATGATTCGTAGCAGTTAAAGTCACTTGGTAAACTTTGTGGTCATGGTCAGTGGCACATGCCAACTTTGTCAAGGCATTGCGCGAAATCGCTGTGGCAAGCCACCGGTTTTTTACCTGGTTTATACCTCCAAGGTCATACAGATTAGATGTGCACTGTGATTGGGTACTCTGACCGTGGCTGACTCGTGTTATGATTCGTAGGCGTTAAAGTCACTTGGTAAACTTTGTGGTCATGGTCAGTGGCACATGCCAACTTTGTCAAGGCATTGCACACAATAGCCACACCAAGCCACCAGTATTCTACCTTGTTTGCACCTGCAAGATCATGCCTGGTACATTTGCACTGTGATTGGACACTCTGACCGTGGATGACTTGTGTGATGATTTGTAGAAGTTAAAGTCATTTGGTCACCTTTGGGTCATGATCATTAGCACATGCCAGCTTTGTCAAGGCATTGCGCACAATAGCCATACCAAGCCACCGGTTTTTTACCTTGTTTATACCTGCAATGTCATGCATATTAGATGTGCACTGTGATTGGGTACTCTGACCGTGGCCGACTCGTGTTATGATTCGTACAAGTTAAAGTCACTTGGTAAACTTTGTGGTCATGGTCAGTGGCACATGCCAACTTTGTCAGGGCATTACGCACAATGGTTACACCGAGCCACCAGTATTCTACCTTTTTTGCACCTGCAAGATCATGCCTAGTACATCTGCACTGTGATTGGACACTCTGACCGTGGTTGACTCGTGTTATGATTCGTAGAAGTTAAAGTCACTTGGTAAACGTTGTGGTCATGGTCAGTGGCACATGCCAACTTTGTCAAGGCATTGCGCACAATAGCCATGCCAAGCCACCGGATTTTTACCTTGTGTATACCTGCAAGGTCATTCATCTTAGATTTGCACTATGATTGGGTACTCTGACCATGGCTGACTCGTCTTATGAATCGTAATAGGATAGGTAGAAGTTGAAGTCAATTGGTAAACTCTGTGGTTATTGTCAGTGGCACATGCCAACTTTGTCAATGCATTGCGCACAATGGCCACACCGAGCCACCAGTATTCTACCTTGTTTGCATCCGCAAGATCATGCCTAGTACATCTGCACTGTGATTGGACACTCTGACCGTGGCTGACTCGTGTTATGATTCGTAGAAGTTAAAGTCACTTGGTAAACGCTATGGTCCTGGTCAGTCGCACATAACAACTTTGTCAAGGCATTGCGCACAAAAAACATGCCAAGCCACCGGTTTGTTACCTTTTTTATACCTGCAAGGTCATGCATATTAGATGTGCACTGCAATTGGGTACTCTGACCGTGGCTGACTCGTGTTATGATTCGTAGAAGTTAATATCACTTGGTAAACTTTGTGGTCATGGTTAGTTGAACATGCCAACTTTGTCAAGGCATTGCGCACAATAGCCACACCGAGCCAGCTGTATTCTACCTTGTTTGCACCTGCAAGAACATGCCTAGTACATCTGCACTGTGATTGGACACTCCGACCATGGCTGACTCATGATATGATTCGTAGAAGTTAAACTTGGTAAACTTTGTGGTCATGGTCAGTGGCACATTCCAACTTTGTCAATGCATTGCGCACAATAGCCATGCCAAGCCACCAGTTTTCCTACCTTTTTTTATACCTGCAAGGTCAAGCATAGTAGATGTGCACTGTGATTGGGTACTCTGGCCGTGGCTGACTCGTGTTATGATTTGTAGAAGTTCAAGTCACTTGGTAAACTTTGTTGTCATGGTCTGTGGCACATGCCAACTTTGTCAAGGCATTGTGCACAGTAGCCGTGCCAAGCCACCAGTATTCTACCTTGTTTGCACCTGCAAGATCATGCCTAATACATCTGTACTGTAACTGGACACTATGACCGTGGCTGACTCGTGTCATGATCAATAGAAGTAAAAGTCACTTGGATACATTTGTGGTCATGGTCAGTGGCACATGCCAACATTGTCAAGGCATTGCGCACAATAGCTACGCCAAGCCACCCGTATTCTACATTGTTTGTACCTGCAAGGTCATGCCCAGTATATCTGCACTGTGATTGGACACTCTGACCGTGGTTGACTCGTGTTATGATCAACAGAAGAAAAGGTCACTCGGATACATTTGTAGTTATGGTCAGTGGCACATGCCAACTTTGTCAAGGCATTGTATACAATAGCCAAACCGAAGCACCAGTATTCTACCTTGTTTCTACCTGTAAGGTCATGCCCAGTATATCTGCACTGTGATTGGACACTCTGACCGTGGCTGACTTGTGTTATGATTCATAGCCGTTTAAGGTACTTGGTAAACGTTGTGGTCATGGTCAGTGGCACATGCCAACTTTGTCAAGGCATTGCGCACATTAGCCGTGGCAAGCTACCGGTTATGACTTTGTTCATACCTGCAAGGTCATTAATATTAGATGTGCACTGTGATTGTACACTCTGACCGTGGCTGACTCGTGTTATGACTCGTAGAAGTTAAAGTCCTTTGATAAACTTTGTGGTCATGGTCAGTGGCACACGCCAACTTTGTCAAGGCATTGCGCACAATAGCCACACCGAGCCACTAGTATTCTATCTTGTTTGCACATGTAAGATCATGCCTAGTACATCTGCACTGTGATTGGACATTCTGACCATGGCTGACTCGTGTTATAATCAATAGAGGTAAACGTCACTTGGATACATTTGTGGTCATGGTCAGTGGCACATTCCAACTTTGTCAAGGCATAGTGCACAATAACCACACCAAGTCACCTGTATTCTACCTTGTATGTACCTGCAAGATTATGCATAGTACATCTGTACTATGATTGGAAACTCTCACCATTGCTGACTCGTGTTATGATCAATAGAAGTAAAAGTCACTTGGATACATTTATGGTCATGGTCAGTGGAACATGCCAACTTTGTCACGGCATTGCACACAATAGCCACACCGAGCCACCAGTATTCTACCTTATTTATGCATGCAAGGTCATGCCCAGTATATCTGCACTCTGCTTGGAAACTCTGACCGTGGCTGACTCGTATTATGATTCAAATCCGTATAAGGTACGTGGTAAACTTTGTGGTCATGGTCAGTGGCACATGCCAACATTGTCAAGGCATTGCGCACAATAGCTGTGCCAAGCCACCGGTTCACCTTGTTTATACCTGCAAGGTCATGCATATTAGATGTGCACTGTGATTGGGCACACTGACTGTGGCTGACTCGTGTTACGATTCGTAGAGGTTAAAGTCATTTGGTAAACTTTGTGGTCATGGTCAGTGGCACATGCCAACTTTGTCAAGGCATTGTGCACAACAGCCACACCGATCCACCGGTATTCTACCTTTTTTGCACCTGCAAGATCATGCCTAATACATCTGCACTGTGAGTGGACACGCTGACCGTGGCTGGCTTGTGTTATGATCAATATAAGTAAAAGTCAATTGGATACATTTGTGGTCATGGTCAGTGGCACATGCCAACTTTGTCAAGGCATTGCGCACAATAGCCACACCAAGCCAGTATTCTACCTTATTTGTACCTGCAAGATCATGCCTAGTACATGTGCACTGTGATTGGACACTCTGACCGTGGCAAACTCGTGTTATGATCAATAGAAGTAAAAGTCACTTGGATAAATTTGTGGTCATGGTCAGTGGCACACGCCAACTTTGTCAAGGCATTGCGCACAATAGCCACACTGAGCCACCAGTATTCTACCTTGTTTGTACACGCAAGATCATGCCTAGTACATCTACGCTGTCATTGGACACTCTGACCGTGGCTGACTCGTGTTATGATTCATAGCCATTTAAGGTACTTGGTAAACGCTGTGGTCGTGGTCAGTGGAACATGCCAACTTTGTCGAGGCATCGCGCACATTAGCCACGCCAAGCCATCAGTTTTTTACCTTGTTTATACCTGCAAGGTCATGCATACTAGATGTGCACTGTGATTGGGCACTCTGACCGTTGCTGACTCGTGTTACGATTCGTAGAAGTTAAAGTCACTTGGTAAACTTTGTGGTCATGGTCAGTGGCACATGCCAACTTTGTCAAGGCATTGCGCACAATAGCCACACCGAGCCACCAGTATTCTACCTTGTTTACACCTGCAAGGTCATTTCGAGTATATCTGCACTGTGATTGGACACTCTGACCGTGGCTGACTCGTGTTATGATCAACAGAAGTAAAAGTCACTTGGATACATTTGTGGTCATGGTCAGTGGCACGTGCCAACTTTGTCAAGGCATTCCGCACAATAGCCACAGAAAGCCACCAGTATTCTATCCTGTGTGTACCAAAAAGGTCATGCCCAGTATATGTGCACTCCGATTGGAGACTCTGACCGTGTCTGACTTTTGTAATGAATCATATCCGTTGAAGGTACTTGGTAAAATTTGTGGTCATGGTCAGTGGCACATGCCGACTTTGTCAACGCATTGCGTACAACAACCGTGCCAAGCCACCGGTTGTTTACCTTGTCTATACCTGCAAGGTCATGCCTCGTACATCTGCACTGTGATTGGGCACTCTGACTGTGGCTGACTCAAGTTACAACTGGTAGACGTAAAAGTCACTTGGATACATTTGTGGTCATGGTTAGTGGCACATGTTAACTTTGTCAAGGCATTGCGCACAATAGCCACACCGAGCCACCAGTATTCTACCTTTTTTATACCTGCAAGGTCATGCCCAGTATATCTGCACTGTGATTGGACACTCTGACCGTGACGGACTCGTGTTATGATTCATAGTCGTTTATGGTACTTGGTGAACTGTGTGGTCATGGTCAGTGGCACTTGCTAACTTTGTTAAGGCATCGCGCACAATAGCCACACCGAGCCACCAGTATTCTATCCTTTTATACATGTAAGGTCATGCCCAGTATATCTGCACTGTGATTAGACACTCTGACCGTGGCTGACTCGTGTAGTTCAATAGACGTAAAAGTCACTTGGATACATTTGTGGTCATGGTCAATGGCACATGCCAACTTACTGAATGCATTGCGCACAATAGCCACACCGAGCCACCAGTATTCCACCTTGTTTATACCTGCAAGATTATGCCTAGTACATCTGCACTCTGATTGGACAGTCTGTCCGTGGCTGACTCCTGCTATGATCAATAGAAGTAAAAGTCACTTGGATACATTTGTGGTCATGGTCAGTGGCACATGCCACCTTTTTCAAGGCATTGCGCACAGTAGCCACAGCGAGCCACCCTTATTCTACCTTGTTTATATTTGTAAGATGATATCCAGTATATCTGCACTGTGATAAGACACTCTGACCGTGGCTGACTCGTGTTATGATCAATAGAAGTGACAGTCACTTGGATACATTTGTGGTCATGGTCAGTGGCACATGCCAACTTTGTAAAGGCTTTGCGCACATCAGGCACACCGAGCCACCAGTATTCTACCTTGTTTGCACCTGCAAGATCATGCCTAGCACATCTGCAGTGTGATTGGACACTCTGACCGTGGCTGACTTGTGTTATGATCAATATAAGTAACCGTCACTTGGATACATTTGTGGTCATGGTCAGTGGCACATGCCAACTTTGTCAAGGCATTGCGCACAATAGCCGTGCCAAGCCACCGGTTTTGTGCCTTGTTTATATCTGCAAGGTCATGCATATAAGATGTGCACTATGATTGGGTACTCTGACTGTGGCTGACTCATGTTACGATTCGTAGAAGTTCAAGTCACTTGGTAAACTTTGTGGTCATGGTCAGTGACACATGCCAAATTTGTCAAGGCATTGCGCACAATAGCCGTACCAAGACACCGGTGTTTTACCTTGTTTGTACCTGAAAGGTAATGCATATTAGATGTACACAGTGATTGGGCACTCTGATCATGGTTGACTCGTGTTACGATCAATAGAAGTAACAGTCACTTGGATACATTTGTGGTCATGGTCAGAGGCACATGCTAAATTTGATAAGGCATTGCGCAGAATAGCCACACCGAGCCACCAGCATTCTACCTTGTTTATACCTGCAAGGTCATGCCCAGCATATCTGCACTGTGATTGGACACTCTGAATGTGGCTGACTCGTGTTATGATTCATATCCATTTAAGGTAATTGGTGACCTTTGTGGTCATGGTCAGTGGCACATGCCAACTTTGTCAAGGCATGGCGTACAATAGCCGTGCCAAGTTATCGGTTTTTTACCTTGTTTATAGCTACAAGGTCATGCATGTTACATGTGCACTGTGATTGGGCACTCAGACTGTGGCTGACTCGTGTTACAATCCGTAGAAGTTAAAGTCACTTGGTACACTTTGTGGTCATGGTCAGTGGCACATGCCAACTTTGTCAAGGCATTGCACACAATAGTCACACAGAGCCACCAGTAATCTACCTTGTTTGCACCTGCAAGATCATGCCTAGTACATCTGCACTGTGATTGGACACTCTGACCGTGGCGGACTCGTGGTATGATTCATAGCCGTCTAAGGTACTTGGTGAACTTTGTGGTCATGGTCAGTGGCACTTGCCAACTTCGTCAAGGCATTGCGTACAATAGCCACACGGACCCACCAGTGTTCTACCCTTTATACACCTATAAGGTCATGCCCAGTACATCTGCACTGTGATTGGACACTCTGACCGTGGCTGACTCATGTAGTTCAATAGAAGTAAAAATCACTTGGATACATTTGTGGTCATGGTCAGTGGCACATGCCAACTTTGTCAAGGCATGGCGTACAATAGCCGTGCCAAGCCACCGGTTGTTTACCTTGTCTATACCTGCAAGGTCATGCCCAGCATATCTGCACTGTGATTGGACACTCTGACCGTGGCTGACTCGTGTTACGATTCTTAAACGTTAAGGTCACTTGGTAAGCTTTGTGGTCATGGTCAGTGGCACATGCCAACTTTGTAAAGGCATTGCGCACAACAGGCACACCGAGCCACCAGTATTCTACCTTGTTTGCACCTGCAAGATCATGCCTAGCACATCTGCAGTGTGATTGGACACTCTGACAGTGGCTGACTCGTGTTATGATTAATATAAGTAAACTTCACTTGGGTACATTTGTGGTCATGGTCAGTGGCACATGCCAGTTTTGTCAAGGCATTGCGCACAATAGCCGTGCCAAGCGACCGGTTTTTTGCCTTGTTCATATCTGCAAGGTCATGCATATACGATGTGCACTATGATTGGGTACTCTGACTGTGGCTGACTCATGTTACGATTCGTAGAAGTTCAAGTCACTTGGTAAACTTTGTGGTCATGGTCAGTGATACATGCCAAATCTGTCAAGGCATTGCGCACAATAGCCGTACCAAGACACCGGTGTTTTACCTTGTTTATACCTGAAAGGTCACGCATATTATATGTGCACTGTGATTGGGCACTCTGAGCGTGGCTGACGCGTGTTACGATCAGTAGAAGCAGCAGTCAATTGGATACAGTTGTGGTTATGGTCAGAGGCACATGCCAACTTTGGTAAGGCATTGCGCAGAATAGCTACACCGAGCCACCAGCATTCTACCTTGTTTATACTTGCAAGGTCATGCCCAGCATATCTGCACTGTGATTGGACACTCTGAATGTGGCTGACTCGTGTTATGATTCATAGCCATTTAAGGTAATTGGTAACCTTTGTGGTCATGGTCAGTGGCACATGCCAACTTTGTCAAGGCATGGCGTACAATAGCCGTGCCAAGCTTCCAGTTTGTTACCTTGTTTTTACCTGCAATGTCATGCATATTAGATGTGCACTGTGATTGGGCACTCTGACTGTGGCTGACTCGTGTTACGATTTTTAAAAGTTAAGGTCACTTGGTAAGCTTTGTGGTCATGGTCAGTGGCACATGCCAACTTTGTCAAGGCATTGCGCACAAAAGCCGTGCCAATCTACCAGTCTTTTACCTTGTTTATGCCTGCAAGGTCATGCATATTACATGTGCACTGTGATTGGGCACTCTGACTGTGGCTGACTCGTGTTACGATTCTTAAACGTTAAGGTCACTTGGTAAGCTTTGTGGTCATGGTCAGTGGCACATGCCAACTTTGTCAAGGCATTACGCACAATAGCCACACCAAGCCACCACTATTCTACCTTGTTTGCACCTAAAAGATTGTGCATAGTACATCTGCACTGTGATTGGGCACTCTGACTGTTGCTGACTCGTGTTACGATTCGTAGAAGTTAAAGTAATTTGGTAAACTTTGTGGTCATGGTTAGTGGCATGTGCCAACTTTGTCAAGGCATTGCGTACAATAGCCACACTGAGCTACCAGTATTCTACCTTGTTTGCACCTGCAAGATCATGCCTAGTACATCTGTAGTGTGATTGGACACTATGAGGGTGGCTGACTCGTGTTCTGATCAATAGAAGTAAACGTCACTTGGATACACTTGTGGTCATGGTCAGTGGCACATGCCAACTTTGTCAAGGCATTGCGCACAATAGCCGTGCCAAGCCACCGGTTGTTTGCCTTGTTTATATCTACAAGATCATTCATATAAGATGTGCACTATGATTGGGCACTCTGACTGTGGCTGATTCATGTTTCGATTCGTAGAAGTTAAATTCACTTGGTAAACTTTGTGGTCATGGTCAGTGACACATGCCAAAATTGTCAAGGCATTGCGAACAATAGCCGTACCAAGCCACTGGTGTTTTGCCTTGTTTATACCTGAAAGGTCATGCATATTAGATGTGCACTGTGATTGGGCACTCTGACCGTGGCTGACTCGTGTTACGATCAATAGAAGTAAAAGTCACTTGGATACATTTGTGGTCATGGTCAGTGGCACATGCCAACTTTGATAACGCATTGCGCTGAATAGCCACACTGAGCCACCAGTATTCTACCCTGTTTATACCTGCAAGGTCACGCCCAGCATATCTGCACTGTGATTGGACACTCTGAACGTGGCTGACTCGTGTTATGATTCATAGCCATTTAAGGTAATTGGTAACCTTTGTGGTCATGGTCAGTGGCACATGCCAACTTTGTTAAGGCATTGCGCACAATAGCCACTCCAAGCCACCAGTATTCTACCTTGTTTGCACCTGCAAAATCATTCCTAGTACATCTGCACAGTGATTGGACACTCTGACCGTGGCTGACTTGTGTTATGATCAATAGAAGTAAAAGTCACTTGGATGTATTTGTGGTCATGGTCTGCGCCACATGCCAGCTTTATCAAGGCATTGCACACAATAGCCACGCCGAGCCACCAGCATTCTACCTTGTTTGAACCTGCAAGATCATGCCTAGTACATCTGCACTGTGATTGGACACTCTGACCGTGGCTGACTCGTGTTATCATCAATAGAAGTAAAAGTCACTTGGATACATTTGTGGCCATGGTCGGTGGCACATGCCAACTTTGTCAAGGCATTGCGCACAATAGCCACACCAAGCCACCAGTATCCTACCTTTTTTAATACCTGCAAGATCATGCCTAGTACATCTGCACTGTGATTGGACACTCTGACCGTGGCTGACTCGTGTTATGATCAATAGAAGTAAAAGTCACTTGGATACATTTGTGGTCATGGTAAGTGGCACATGACAACTTTGTCAAGGCATTGCGCACAATAGCCACACCGAGCCAGCCGTATTCTACCTTGTTTGTACCTACAACATCATGCCCAGTTCACCCACATTGTGATTGGACACTCTGACCGTGGCTGGCTCGTGTTATGATTCATAGCCGTGTGAGGTTATTGGTATACTTTGTGGTCATGGTCAGTAACACATGCCAACATTGTCAAGGCATTGCGCACAATAGCCGTGCCAAGCCACCGGTGTTTTACCTTGTTTATACCTACAAGGTCATGAATATTAGATGTGCACTGTGACTGGGCACTCTAACCGTGGCTGACTCATGTTACGATTCGTAGAAGTTAAAGTCACTTGGAAAACGTTGTGGTCATGGTCAGTGGCACATGCCAACATTGTCAAGGCATTGCGCAAAATAGCCACACCAGGCCACCAGTATTCTACCTTGTTTGCACGTGCAAGATCATGCCTAGTACATTTGCACTGTGATTGGGCACTCTGACCGTGGCTGACTCGTGGTCACTTAGATACATTTGTGGTCATGGTCAGTGGCACATGCCAACTTTGTCAAGGCATTGCACATAATAGCCATGCCAAGCCACAAGTATTCTACCTTGTTTGCCCTTGCAATATCATGCCTAGTACATCTGCACTTTGATTGGACACTCTGACCGTGGTTGACTCGTGTTATGATCAATAGAAGTAAACGTCACTTGGATACATTTGTGGTCATGGTCAGTGGTACATGCCAACTTTGTGAAGGCATTGCGCACAATAGCCACACCGAGCCACTAGTTTTCTACCTTGTTTATACCTGCAATATCATGCCTAGTACATCTGCACTGTGATTGGATACTCTGACCGTGGTTGACTCGTGTTATGATCAATAGAAGAAAAAGTCACTTGGATACATCCGTGGTCATGGGCAGTGGCACATAACAACATTGTCAGGGCATTGCGCACAATAGCCACTCCGAGCCTCCCGTTTTCTACCTTGTTTGTACTTGCATGGTCATGCCTAGTTCATCTGCACTGTGATCGGACACTCTGACCGTGGCTGACTCGTGTTATGATTCATAGCCGTGTGAGGTACTTGGTATACTTTGTGGTCATGGTCAGTGGCACATGCCAACATTGTCAAGGCATTGCAAGCAATAGCCGTGCCAAGCCACCGGTTTTTCACCTTTTTTACACATGCAAGGTCATGCATGTTAGACGTGCACTGTGACTGGGCACTCTAACCGTGGCTGACTCATGTTACGATTCGTAGAAGTTAAAGTCACCTGGAAAACGTTGTGGTCTTGGTCAGTGGCACATGCCGACATTGTCAAGGCATTGCGCATAATAGCCACACCGAGCCACCAGTATTCTACCTTGTTTGCACCTGCAAGATCATGCCCAGTAAATCTGCACTGTGATTGGACACTCGAACTGTGGGTGACTCCTGTTTTCATCAATAGAAGTAAATGTCACTTGGATACGTTTGTGGGCATGGTCAGTGGCACATGCCAACTTTGGCAAGATATTGCGCACAATAGCCACCCCAAGCAACCTGTATTGTACCTTGTTTACACCTCGAAGGTTATGCCCAGTATATGTGCAATGTGATTGGACACTCTGACCGTGGCTGACTCGTGTTATGATTCATAGCCGTTAAAGGTACTTGATAAATTTTGTGGTCATGGTCAGTGGCACATGCCAACTTTGTCAAGGCATTGCGCACAATAGCCATGCCATGCCACCGGTTTCTTACCCTATTCATGCCTGCAAGGTCATGCATATTATATGTGCACTGTGATTGGGCACTCTGACTGTGGCTGAATCGTGTTACGATTCTTATAAGTGAAAGTCACTTGGTAAGCTTTGTGGTCATGGTCAGTGGCACATGCCAACTTTGTCAAGGCATTGCGCACAGTAGCCACACCAAGCCACCAGTATTCTACCTTGTTTGCACCTGAAAGATCGAGCCTAGTACATCTGCACTGTGAGTGGGTACTCTGACTATGGCTGACTTGTGTTACGATTCGTAGAAGTAAAAGTCACTTTGCAAGCTTTGTGGTCATGGTCAGTGGCACATTCCAACTTTGTCAAGGCATTGCACACAATAGCCACACCAAGCNCATCAGTATTCTACCTTGTTTGAACCTGCAAGATCATGCCTAGTACATCTGCACTGTGGTCCGACACTCTGACCGTGGCTGACTCGTGTTACGATCAATAGAAGTACAAGTCACTTGGATACATTTGTGGTCATGATCAGTGGAACATGCCAACTTTGTCAAAGCATTGCGCACAATAGCCACACCGAGCCACCAGTATTCTACCTTGTCTGTACCTGCAAGGTTAAGCCCAGTATATCTGCACTATGATTGGACACTCTGACCGTGGCTGACTCTTGTTATGATTCATAGCCGTTTAAGGTACTTGGTAAACTTTGTGGACATGGTCAGTTGCACATGCCAGTTTTTTCAAGGCATTGCGCACAATAGCCGTGCCAAGCCACCGGTTTTTAACCATTTCTATACCTGTAAGGTCATGCCTGGTACATCTGAACTGTGATTTGGGCACTCTGACTGTGGCTGAATTGTGTTACAATTCGTAGAAGTTAAAGTCACTTGGTAAACTTTGTGGTCATGGTCAGTGGCACATGCCAACTTTGTCAAGGCATTGCGCACAATAGCCACACTGAGACACCAGTATTCTACCTTGTTTGCACTTGCAATATCATGCCTAGTACATCTGTTCTATGATTGGAAACTCTGACCGTGGCTGACTCATGTTATGATCATTAGAAGTAAAAGTCACTTGGATGCATTTGTGGTCATGGTCAGTCGCACATGCCAACTTTGTCAAGGCATTGCGCACAATAGCCACACCGAACCACCAGTATTTTACATTGTTTATACCTATAACGTCATGCCCAGTATATCTGCACTGTGATTGGACACTCAGACCGTGGCTGACTCATGTTATGATTCATCTTTATGTAAGGTACTTGGTAAACGTTGTGGTCGTGGTCAGTGGCACATGCCAACATTGTCAAGGCATTGCGCAGAAAAGCCGTGCCAAGCCACCGGTTTTTTACCTTGTTTGTACCTGCAAGATCATGCCTAGTACATCTGAACTGTGATTGGGCACTCTGACTGTGGCTGATTCGTGTTACGATTCGTAGGAGTTAAAGTCACCTGGTAATCATTGTGGTCATGGTCAGTGGCACATGCCAACTTTGTCAAGGCATTGCACACAATAGCCACACCGAACCACCAGTATTCTACCTTGTTTGTACCTGCAAGGTCATATCCAGTATATCTACACTGTGATTGGACACTCTGACTGTGACTGACTTGTGTTATGATCAATAGAAGTAGAAGTCACTTGGATACATTTGTGGTCGTGGTCAGTGGCACATGCCAACTTTGTCAAGGCATTGCGCACAATAGCCACACAGAGTCACCAGAATTCGACCTTGTTTGCCCCTGCAAGATCATGCCTAGTACATATGCACTGTGATTGGACACTCTGACCGTGGCTGACTTGAATTATGATTCATAGCCGTTAAAGGTACTTGGTAGACGTTGTGGTCATGGTCAGTGCCACATGCCAACTTTGTCAAGGCATTGCGCAGAATAGCCGTGCAACAACGTTGTTTACCTTGTTTAAACCTGCAAGGTCATGTCTAGTACATCTTAACTGTGATTGGACGCTCTGACCGTGGCTGACTCGTGTTACGATTCGTAGAAGTTAAAGTCACTTGGTAAACTTTGTGGTCATGGTCAGTGGCACATGCCAACTTCGTCAAGGCATTGCGCACAATAGCCATACCGAGCCACCAATATTCTACCTTGTTTATACCTGCAAGACCATGCCTAGTACATCTACACTGTGATTGGACACTCTGACCGTGGCTGACGTGTGTTATGCTCAATAGAAGTAAACGTCACTTGGAAACATTTGTGGTCATGGGTAGCCACACTGAGCCACCAATATTCTACCTTGTTTATACCTGTAAGGTCCTGCCCAGTATACCTGCACTGTGATTGGACACTCTAACCATGGCAGACTCGTGTTGTGATTCATAGCCGTTTAAGGTACTTGGTAAAAGGTGTGGTCATGGTCAGTGGCACATGCCAACCTTGTCAAGGAATTGCGCACAATAGTCGTGCCAAGACACCAGTTTTTTCCTTGTCTATACCTGCAAGGTCATGCATATTAGATGTGCGCTGTGATTGGGCACTCTGACCGTGGCTGACTCGTGTTGCGATTCGTAGAAGTTAAAGTCATTTGGTAAACGATGTGGTCATGGTATGTGGATCATGCCAACTTTGTCAAGGCATTGCGCATAATAGCCAAACCGAGCCACCAGTATTGTGCCTTGTGCATACCTGTAAGGTCATGCCCTGTATATCTACACTGTGATTGCACACTCTGACTGTGGTTGACTTGTGTTATGATCGATAGAACTAAATGTCACTTGGATACACTTGTGGTCATGGTCAGTGGAACATGCCAACTTTGTCAAGGCAATGTGCACAAAAGCCACACCAAGCATCCAGTGTTATACCTTGTTTATACCTGCAAGATCATGCCTAGTACATCTGCACTGTGATTGGACACTCTGACCGTGGCTGACTCGTGTTATGATCAATAGAAGTAAATGTCACTTGGATACATTTGTGGTCATGGTCAGTGGCACATGCCAACTTTGTCATAGCAATGCGCACAAGAGCCATGCCAAGCCACTGGTTTTTTCTCTTGTTTGTAAATGCAAGGTCATGCATATTAGATGTGCACTGTGATAGGGCACTCTGACTATGGCTGACTCGCGTTACAATTCATTGAAGCTAAAGTCACTTGGTAAACGTTGTGGTCATGGTCAGTGGCACATGCCAACTTTTTCAAGGCATTGCGCACAATAGCCACACCGAGCTACCAGTATTCTACCTTGTTTGAACCTGCAAGATCATTCCTATTACTTTTGCAATGTGACTGGACACTCTGACTGTGGCTGACTCGTGTTGTGATCAATAGGAGTAAACATCACTTGGATACATTTGTGGTCATGGTCTGTGGCACATGCCAACTTTGTCAAGGTATTGCACACAATAGCCACATCGAGCCACCCGTATTATACCTTGTTTACACCTGTAACGTCATGCCCTGTATATCTGTACTGTGACTGGACACTCTGACCGTGGCTGACTCGTGTTATGATTCATAGCCGTTTAAGGTACTTGGTAAACTTTGTGGTCATGGTCAGTGGAACATGCCAACTTTGTCAAGGCATTGCGCACAATAGCCGTGCCAAGACACCAGTTTTTTTACCCTCTTTGTACCTGCAAGGTCATCCCTAGTACGTCTGAGTTGTGATTGGGCACTCTGAATGTGGCTGACTCGTGTTACAATTCGTAGAAGTTAAAGTCACATGGTAAACTTTGTGGTCATGGTCAGTGGCACGTGCCAACTTTGTCAAGGCAGTGCACACAATAGCCACACCGAGTCACCAGTATTCTACCTTGTTTGCACGTGCAAGATCATGCCTAGTACATCTGCATTGTGATTGGACACTCTGACCGTGGCGGAATCGTGTTATGATCAATAGAAGTAAAAGTCACTAGGATATATTTTTGGTCATGGTCAGTGGCACATGCCAACGTTTTCAAGGCATTCCACACAATAGCCACACCGAGCCACCAGTATTCTACCTTGTTTGCACCTGCAAGATCATGCCTAGTACATCTGCACCATGATTGGACACTCTGACCGTGGTTGACTCGTGTTATGATTCATCGCCGTTTAAGGTACTTGGTAAACTTTATGGTCATGGTCAGTGGCACGTGCCAACTTTGTCAAGGCATTGTGCACAATAGCCATGTCAAGACACCAGTTTCTTACCCTGTTTATACCTGCAAGGTAATGCATATTAGATGTGCACTGTGTTTGGGCACTCCGAATGTGGCTGACACGTGGTACGACTCAAAGACGTTTAACTCACTTGGTAAACCTGGTGGTCATGGTCAGTGGCACATGCCAACTTTGTCAAGGCATTGCGCACAATAGCCACACTGAGCCACCAGTTTTCTACCTTGTTTATGGCTACAAGGTCATGCCTAACATATCTGCACAGTGATTGGACACTCTGACCGTGACTGACTCGTGTTATGATCAATAGAAGTAAAAGTCACTTGGATACATTTGTGGTCTTGGTCAGTGGCACATGCCAACCTTGTCAAGGCATTGCGCACAATAGCCACACCGAGCCACCAGTATTCTACCTTGTTTGCACCCGCAAGGTCATGCCCAGTATATCTGCAATGTGAGTGGACACTCTGACCGTGGCCAATTCGTGTTATGATTCATAGCCGTTTAAGGTACTTGGTAAACTTTGTGGTCATGGTCAGTGGCCCATGCCAACTTTGTCAAGGCAATGCGCACAATAGCCGTGCCAAGACATCCGTTTTTTACCCTCTTTATACCTGCAAGGTCATCCCTAGTACATCTGAGTTATGATTGGGCACTCTGACTGTGGCTGACACGTGTTACAATTCGTAGAAGTTAAAGTCACATGGTAAACTTTGTGGTCATGGTCAGTGGCACGTGCCAACTTTGTCAAGGCATTGCACACAATAGCCGTGCCAAGACACCGGTAATTTGCCCTGTCTATACCTGCAAGGTCATGCATATTAGATGTACACTATGATTGGGCACTCTGACTGTAGCTGACACGTGTTACAATTCACATAAGTTAAAGTCACTTGGTAAACTTTGTGGTCATGGTCAGTGCCAACCTTGTCAAGGCACTGTGGACAATAGCCACACCGAGCCACCCGTATTCTACCTTATGTATAACTGCAAGATTATGCACAGTACATGTGCACTGTGATTGGACACTCTGACCGTGGCTGACTCGTGTTATGATTCATATCCGTTTAAGGTACTTGGTAAACTTTGTGGTCATGGTGAGTGCCACATGCCAACTCTGTCAAGGCATTGCGCAGAATAGCCGTCCACGCCACAGGTTTTTTAACTTGTTTACACCTGCAATGTCATGTGAAGTACATCGAAACTATGATTGGACGCTCTGACCGTGGCTGACTCGTGTTACGATTGGTAGAAGTTAAAGTCACTTGGTAAACTTTGTGGTCATGGTCAGTGGCACATACCAACTTTGTCAAGGCATTCCGCACAATAGCCTCACCGAGCCATCAATTTTCTACCTTGTTCATACCTGCAAGGTCATGCCCAATACATCTGCACTGTGATTGGGCACTCTAACTGTGGCTGACTTGTGTTACGATTCGTAGAAGTTAAACTCACTTGGTAAACTTTGTGGTCATGGTCAGTGGCACATGCCGACTTTGTCAAGGCATTGCGCACAATAGCCACACCGAGCCACCCATATTCTACCTTGTTTGAACCTGAAAGACCATGCCTAGTACATCTGCACTGTGATTGGACACTCTGACTGTGGCTAACTTGTGTTATGATCAATTGAAGTAAAAGTCACTTGGATACATTTGTGGTCATGGGTAGTGACACGTGCCAACTTTATCAAGGCATTGCGCACAATAGCCACACCGAGCCACCAGTATTCTACCTTGTTTATACCTGTAAGGTCCTGCCCAGTATTCCTGCACTGTGATTGGACACTCTAACCGTGGCTGACTCGTGTTATGATTCATAGCCGCTTCAGGTACTTGGTAAACTTTGTGGTCATTGTCAGTGGCACATGCCAAGTTTGTCAAGGCATTGCGCACAATAGCCGTGCCAAGACACCAGTTTTTTCCCTTGTTTATACCTGCAAGGTCATGCATATTATATGTTCGCTGTGATTGGGCACTCTGACCGTGGCTGACTCGTGTTACCATTCGTATAACTTAAAGTCACTTGGAAATCTTTGTGGTCATGGTCTGTGGCACATGCCAACTTTGTCAGGGCATTGCGCACAATAGCCACCGAGCCACCAGGTTTGTACCTTGTTTATACCTGTAAGGTCATGCCCAGTATATCTACACTGTGATTGCACACTCTGACCGTGGCTGACTCATATTATGATCAATATAAGCAAATGTCACTTGGATACATTTGTGGTCATGGTCAGTGGCACATGCCAACTTTGTCAAGGCAATGCGCGCAATAGCCATGCCAGGCCACTGGTTTTCTACCTTGTTTGTAAATGCAAGGTCATGAATATTAGATGTGCACTGTGATTAGGCACTCTGACTGTGGCTGACTCGTGTTACGATTCATAGATGTTAAAGTCACTTGGTAAACTTTGTGGTCATGGTCAGTGGCACATGCCAACGTTTTCAAGGCATTGCGCACAATAGCCACACCCAGCTACCAGTATGTTACCGTGTTTGAACCTGTAAGATCATTCCTAGTACTTTTGCATTGTGATTGGACACTCTGACCGTGGCTGACTCGTGTTATGATTCATAGCCGTTTAATGTACTTGGTAAACTTTGTGGTCATGGTCAGTGGCACATGCCAACTTTGTCAAGGCATTGCTCACAGTAGCCACACCGAGTCACCAGTATTCTACCTTGTTTGCACGTGCTAGATCATGCCTAGTACATCTGCACTATGATTGGACACTCTGACCATGGCGGACTCGTGTTATGATCAATAGAAGTAAAAGTCACTAGGATATATTTGTGGTCATGGTCAGTGGCACATGCCAACGTTTTCAAGGCATTCCACACAATAGCCACACCGAGCCACCAGTATTCTACCTTGTTTGCACTTGCAAGATCATGCCTAGTACATCAGCACTGTGATTGGACACTCTGACCGTGGTTGACTCGTGTTATGATTCATAGCCGTTTAAGGTACTTGGTAAACTTTGTGGTCATGGTCAGTGCCACATGCCAACTTTGTCAAGGCATTGCGCACAATAGCCGTGCCAAGCCAGCGGTGTTTTACATTTTTTATACCTACAATTTCATGCCTAGTACATATGAACTGTGATTGGGCACTCTGACTGTGGCTGAATCGTGTTACAATTCGTAGAAGTTAAAGTCACTTGGTAAACCTTGTGGTCATGGTCAGTGGCACATGCCAACTTTGTCAAGGCATTGCACATAATAGCCATGCCAAGCCACAAGTATTCTACCTTGTTTGCACTTGTAAGATCATGCCTAGTGCATCTGCAATGTGATTGGACACTCTGACCGTGACTGACTCGTGTTATGATCAATAGAAGTAAACGTCACTTGGATACATTTGTGGTCATGGTCAGTGGTACATGCCAACTTTGTCAAGGCATTGCGCACAATAGCCACACCGAGCCACTAGTTCTCTACCTTGTTTATACCTGCAAGATCATGCCCAGTACATCTGCACTGTGATTGGATACTCTGACCGTGGCTGACTCGTGTTGTGATCAATAGAAGTAAAAGTCACTTGGATACATCCGTGGTCATGCGCAGTGACACATAACAACTTTGTCAAGGCATTGCGCACAATAGCCACTCCGAGCCACCCGTTTTCTACCTTGTTTGTACTTGCATGGTCATGCCTAGCTCATCTGCACTGTGATCGGACACTCTGACCGTGGCTGACTCGTGTTATGATTCATAGCCGTGTGAGGTACTTGGTATACTTTGTGGTCATGGTAACTGGCACATGCCAACATTGTCAAGGCATTGCGCACAATAGCCGTGCCAAGACACCAGTTTTTTCCCTTGTTTATACCTGCAAGATCATGCCCCGTACATCTGCACTGTGATTGGATACTCTGACCGTGGCTGACTCGTGTTATGATCAATAGAAGTAAAAGTCACTTGGATACATCCGTGGTCATGGGCAGTGGCACATAACAACTTTGTCAAGGCATTGCGCACAATAGCCACTCCGAGCCACCCGTTTTCTATCTTGTTTGTACTTGCATGGTCATGCCTAGTTCATATATACTGTGATCGGACACTCTGACCGTGGCTGACTCGTGTTATGATTCATAGCCGTGTGAGGTACTTGGTATACTTTGTGGTCATGGTAACTGGCACATGCCAACATTGTCAAGGCATTGCGCGCAATAGCAATGCCAAGCCACCGGTTTTTCACCTTTTTTATACCTGCAATGTCATGCATGTTAGATGTGCACTGTGACTGGGTACTCTAACCGTGGCTGACTCATGTTACGATTCGTATAAGTTAAAGTCACCTGGAAAACTTTGTGGTCTTGGTCAGTGGCACATGCCGACATTGTCAAGGCATTGCGCAAAATAGCCACACCGAGCCACCAGTATTCTACCTTGTCTGCACCTGCAAGATCATGCCTAGTAAATCTGCACTGTGATTTGACACTCGAACCGTGGGTGACTCCTGTTTTCATCAATAGAAGTAAATGTCACTTGGATACGTTTGTGGGCATGGTCAGTGGCACATGCCAACTTTGGCAAGACATTACGCACAATAGCCACACCAAGCAACCTGTATTCCACCTTGTTTACACCTCGAAGGTCATGCCCAGTATATGTGCACTGTGATTGGACACTCTGACCGTGGCTGACCGCGTTATGATTCATAGCCGTTAAAGGTACTTGGTAAATTTTGTGGTCATGGTCAGTGGCACATGCCAACTTTGTCAAGGCATTGCGCACAATAGCCATGCCATGCCACCGGTTTCTTACCTTATTTATGCCTGCAAGGTCATGCATATTATATGTGCACTGTGATTGGGCACTCTGACTGTGGCTGACTCGTGCTACGATTATTATAAGTTAAAGTCACTTGGTAAGCTTTGTGGTCATGGTCAGTGGCACATGCCAACTTTGTCAAGGCATTGCGGACAATAGCCACACCAAGCCACCAGTATTCTACCTTGTTTGCACCTGAAAGATCGAGCCTAGTACATCTGCACTGTGAGTGGGCACTCTGACTATGGCTGACTTGTGTTACGATTCTTAGAAGTAAAAGTCACTTTGTAAGCTTTGTGGTCATGGTCAGTGGCACATTCCAACTTTGTCAAGGCATTGCACACAATTGCCACACCAAGCCATCAGTATTCTACCTTGTTTGAACTTGCAAGATCATGCATAGTACATCTGCACTATGGTCCGACACTCTGACCGTGGCTGACTCGTGTTATGATCAATAGAAGTACAAGTCACTTGGATACATTTGTGGTCATGATCAGTGGAACATGCCAACTTTGTCAAGGCATTGCGCACAATAGCCACACCGAGCCACCCGTATTCTACCTTGTTTGTACCTGCAAGGTTAAGCCCAGTATATCTGCACTATGATTGGACACTCTGACCGTGGCTGACTCGTGTTATTTTTTATAGCCGTTTCATGTACTTGGTAAACTTTGTGGACATGGTCAGTGGCACATGGTAACTCTAACGTGCGCTCCGCACCGGGAAGCGCACCCACGACCCACGACACGAGCCAAACAAGCAGAACGGCTGCGGCGTGCTTACACGCGCCACCCACCTTAGCAGTGTTAGGACTAGGTAATCTTAGCATAGTACTTAACCTTGTACTTCTGCTCTTGTATCTCTGCCTCTGTTATCCTCAGTATTATCAATCAATCATTTCCTCATTCCTTCGCTCACCTCCGTGCTGTGGTGCTGCCCATTGTCTCCTTGCCGTTGTCCGCCTCCGTGCTGTGGCACTCGTTCCTCTGCCTTGCTACGTGCTCTCAGTCCGAGGCACCTTGTTCATTACATTGTCACTGGACCTCCTCACTTGCCCACCTGCTGGCTAAGGCCTGTGATCCATCTCCTCACAGCACCCGCTCCTCCGCTTTGCTCCGTTGTGCCCGCACTGCTCACCCAAGGCGCCTCCAGAACTCGAAGCGCCCGTGCCGAGTGACACTGCGCCCACGCCAGTTCTATCTCCGGCTTGGCCTGTGCCTCTGGCACCGCCCCCGCTTCACCTCGTCATACTTCTCAGTGCTTGCCTCACAGTCGTGCCTGTGATATCTCTTGACATCAGCATGCCATCAGCTGCCAGCACCTTTGCCGATGCTTCGGCCGTCATCTCTTCTGTGCATCTCCATCAGCTAACTGTCATGACATTTTCCTGACAAAAGTCACTTGGTAAACGTTCTGGTCATGGTCAGTGCCACATGCCAACTTTGTCAAGGCATTGCGCACAATAGCCACACCAAGCCACCAGTATTATACCTTGTTTGCACCTGCAAGATCATGCCTAGTACATCTGCACTGTAATTGGACACTCTGAACGTGGCTGACTCGTATTATGATTCATAGCCGTTTAAGGTACTTGGTAAACTGTGTGGTCATGGTCAGTGGCACATGCCAACTTTGTCAAGGCATTGCGCACAATAGCCGTGCCAAGCTACCGGTTGTTTTTACCTTGCTTATACCTGCAAGGTCATGCACATTAGATGTGCACCGTGATTGGACACTCTGACTGTGGCTGGCTCGTGTTATGATCAATAGAAGTAAAAGTCACGTGTGGTCATGGTCAGTGGCACATGCCAACATTGTCAAGGCATTGCGCACAATAGCCATGCCAAGCCACCAGTTATTTGCCTTGTTTATACCCGTAAGGTCATGCATATTAGATGTGCACTGTGATTGGAAGCTCTGACTATGGCTGACTCGTGTTACGATTCGTAGAAGTGAAAGTCACTTGGATACATTTTTGGTCATGGTCAGTGGCACATGCCAACATTGTCAAGGCATTACGCACAATAGCCAAACCGAGCCACCAGTATTATACCTTCTTTGTACCTGCAAGATCATGCCTAGTACATCTGCACTGTGATTGGACACTCTGACCGTGGCTGACTCGTGTTATGATCAGTAGAAGTAAAAGTCACTTGGATACATTTGTGGTCATGGTCAGTGGCACATGCCAATCTTGTAAATGCATTGCGCACAATAGCCGTGCCAAGCCACCTGTTTTTTACCTTGTTTATACATACAAGGTCATGTATATTATATGTGCACTGTGATTGGACACTCTGACCGTGGCTGACTCGTGTTATGATCAATAGAAGTAAAAGTCACTTGTGGTCATGGTCAGTGGCACATGCCAACTTTGTCAAGGCATTGCGCACAATAGCCACACACTGAGCCACTAGTATTCAACCTTGTTTCTACCTGCAAGGTCATGCCCAGGATATGTGCACTGTAATTGGACACTGTGACCGTGGCTGACTCGTGTTATGATTCATACCCGTTTAAGGAACTTGGAAAACTTTGTGATAATGGTCAATGGCACATGCCAACTTTGTCAAGGCATTGCGCACAATAGCTGTGCCAAGCCACCAGTTATTTACCTTGTTTATACCTGTAAGGTGATGCATATTATATGTACACTGTGATTGGGCACTCTGACTCTGGCTGAGTCGTGTTACGATTCGTAGAAGTGAAAGTCACTTGGATACATTTGTGGTCATGGTCAGTGGCACATGCCAACTTTGTCAAGGCATTGCACACAATAGCCACACCGCGCCACCAGTATTCTGCCTTCTTTGTACATGCAAGATCATGCCTAGTACATTTGCAATGCGATTGGACACTCCGACCATGGCTTACTCGTGTTATGATCAATAGAAGTATAATTCACTTGGATACATTTGTGGTCATGGTCAGTGGCACATGCCAACTTTGTAAAGGCATAGCACACAATAGCCACACCGAACCACCAGTATTCTACCTTGTATGTACATGCAAGGTCATGCCTAGTATATCTGCACTATGATTGGACACTCTAACCGTGGCTGACTCGTGTTATTATTCATAGCCGTTTAAGGTACTTGGTAAACTTTGTGGTCATGGTCAGTGGCACATGCCAACGTTTCAAGGCCTTGCGCACAATAGCCGTACCAAGCCACTGGTTTTTTACCTTGTTTATACCTGCAAGGTCATGCCTAGTATATCTGTACTGTGATTGGACACTCTGACCGTGGCTAAATCGTGTTATGATTCATAGCCGTTTAAGGTACTTGGTAAACTTTGTGGTCATGGTCAGTGGCACATGCCAACTTTGTCAAGGCTTTGCGCACAATAGCCGTGCCAAGCCACCGGTATTTTACCTTGTTTATACCTGCAAGGTCATGCATATTAAATGTGCACTGTGATTGGGCACTCTGACCGTGACCGACTCGTGTTACAATTTGTAGAAGTTAAAGTCACTTGGTAAAGTGTGTGGTCATGGTTAGTGGCACATGCTAACCTTGTCAAGGCATTGCGCACAATAGCCACACCGAGCCACCAGTATTCTACCTTGTTTGTGTCATAATTATTACCGTCAACCTGACAGGACTCCCACCAGCAAGAAAATAAGTTATCAAGAATGGTTCAGCTCTGGCCCGAACCACCTCGGTCGACACACTAGCCATTGTCGATGCACTAACCGTTGTCGGCGCCTTAGCCGGCGAACGGCTATCGGACCATGTGATCCCATAATCAGTGGTCACCCCGCAAGCGCGTCCGGCTAGCGCACAAGAAGCCGTTTCCTATTTTGTCTTGTCCTGTTTTCTACATATACGGAGGATGTTAATTCCTTCCAGCTTAACGAGAATAGTTCTACTCATCCTGTACCCCTTTGGTTGCGCGGCTATGCCACTGTGTCCTTGCTCTGCTTGCTCCTCGCACTCTTTGCCTTCACCAGTCCCTCTCAACGCTTCGCTCTGTCACTATCGCTCCTTCGGTCAGCTCTCATACTCCGCCAACCATCCTCATCTCGCCAGCACTCTCTCTCACATCAACCTGTCTATCTCGGCTATCTCGCGTCTCAGCCCCTATCAGCCTTCACGACTAACGCCTCGCACCGCTCTCAGCTACGACAGTTTGCTGACGTACACTTGCTTGTCCTAACGCTTCTGCCTGTTTCTGCTGTTGCTGTTCTCGTGCCTACATTCTTCTGACATGGTATCAGAGCATCAGGCAACGTCACCTGGTGCCCTGTGACTACGTCATCACTCTGCCGCCATCTTCCCTCCATCACTTCCACCTACAATCTTCTACCGCCGCTACCATCGTCCCGCGCCTCGCCGCTTCGCAAGCAGCTGACATTAGCAGCTCTGCCTGATGAGTTCTCCACGCTGAAGAAACGCCTTGTCATCCTAAGGAAGCCCAGCGCCCATTTGCACGCCCGTGGCCAACAACCGGTGACTTGTCGCCCACATCAGCCGTAAGCAACTCTCAAGCCGCCGTCTACCGTCAACTGCCAAGATGCTTCCTGCTGTCTGCCATCCGCTGCCCCTCATCACATCTCCTCCTCTTTCATCTTACCTTCTCAGCTTCATCTGCTCCTTCCTCGCTGTCATCCTCTGCCTGCCTGCGCCCATCACCTCGAGCCGCCTTCTCGCATCGCCTCCTTGCCTGGTCAGTTGCTGCAGGCATAACTGCCGCCGTAAGGATATCGGACACCACCAGTCTTCCTGCTCCCATTTCCGAGCCAGCTGGAGAACAAGCCGTCACTCCCCTGACATCAGCGGTCTAGCGCCTCTGCCCGCTGCCTGACTCCCTCTGCCGCAACCAACCTCTTCTAGCTGACAGGATATCGGACACCACCAGTCTTCCTGCTCCCATTTTTGAGCCAACTGGGGAACAAGCCGTCACTCTCCTGAACGCAAGAAGAAGTGGTTGTGTCGCTCCAACTCCCTGCCGCATCGCATCTCATCTCGGCTCCCTCCGCTCGCATCGCTCCCTGCCTCTCTTTCCAGCATCATCATCATCCCTCAGTCTTCACTCCTTGCATCATCCTCATCTGCCTCCATCAGCCCTCCTCGTCCTCCTCGCATCATCTGTTCTTGCCTGTCTTCTCAGCTCCAACAGCCACCTGTTCCTGCCTCATTTCTCCGTCATCAGCATCCTCCGCGCTGCCTTCGCATTAATCATCTTCATTAGCATGAGCTCTTCATGCACGTGGTTTCGCCCCTGCGCCCACTCATCAATCAATCATTTCCTCCGCTTTCGCATTGGTTCTAACTCGGCTCAAGGATCCGCCCGGTCGTATCGCCTTTTCCGCGAAGACCTGTGCCCACGCCGAAAACTTCCTTTAGCGCACGCGGTTTGCCCCTGTGCCCACTCCGCCATCGTCACCAGCCTCCGTTTCATTAGACATTATCAGCATCTGTGAACGACACTAGGATCTGCACGAGCTAGCTGCCCGCTTCCGCAGCAGCCTGCACCCACGCCAGTAGCAAAAGTCTTTCGGCGCGTTGGCACCTGCCTTCCCATTGCCGCATCTTACTCCCCCAATTCAATCACACACGTGGTTTTTCCCCTACACCTACTCCATCATCAATCGTTCCTCACCATCCGCATCGCTTTCAGCTCAGCACAAGGATCCACCCGGTCGCATCGCCTGTTCTGCGACGACCTACGCCCACGCCAAAACTTCGAAGCGCACGTGGTTCTGCCGCTGCGCCCACTCCATAACCAATCACTCTTCCTCTGTCAGCATCATCCTTTGGCCGGCACACAGATCCGCCCGGTTGCATCGCCCATTCCGCGACGATCCACGCCCACACCAATTTGTCAATGTCTTGCGCACAATAGCCGTGCCAAGCCACCGGTTTTTTAACCTTTTTATACTTGCAAGGTCATGCATATTAGATGTGCACTGTGATTGGGCCCTCTGACCGTGGCTGACACGTATTACGATTCGTAGAAGTTAAAGTCACTTGGTAAACTTTGTGGTCATGGTCAGTGGTACATGCCAACTTTGTCAAGGCATTGCGTACAATAGCCACACCGAGCCACCGGCATTCTTCCTTGTTTGCACCTGCAAGATCATGCATAGTACATCTGCACTGTGATTGGAAACTCTGACCGTGGCTGACTCGTGTTACAATTAATAGAAGTAAAAGTCACTTGGATACATTTCTGGTCATGGTCAGTGGCACATGCCAACTTTGTCAAGGAATTGCGCACAAAAGCCACACCGAGCCACCAGTATTCTACCTTGTTTATACCTGCAAGGTCATGCCCAGTATATCTGCACTGTGATTGGACACACTGACTGTGTCTGACTCGTGTTATGATTCATAACCGTTTAATGTACTTGGTAAACTTTGTGGTCACGATCAGTGGCACATGCCATCTTTGTCAAGGCATTGCGCACAATAGCCGTGCCAAGCCACCGGTTTTTCACCTTGTTTATACCTGCAAGGTCATGCATATTAGATGTGCGCTTTGATTGGGCAATCTGTCCGTGGCTGACTCGTGTTATGATTTGTAGAAGTTAAAGTCACTTGGTAAACTTTGTGGTTATGATCAGTGGCACATGCCAACTTTGTCAAGGCATTGCGCACAATCGCAACATGGAGCCACCAGTATTCTACCTTGTTTGCACGTACAAGATCATGCCTAGTACATCTGCTATTTGATTGGACACTCTGACCGTGGCTGACTCGTGTTATGATCAATAAAAGTAAAAGTCACTTGGATACATTTGTGGTCATGATCAGTGGCACATGCCAACTTTGTCAAGGCATTGCGCACAATAGCCACACCGAGCCTCCAGTATTCTACGTTGCTTGCACCTGCAAGACCATGCCTACTATTTCTCCACTGTGATTGGACACTCTGACCGTGGCTGACTTGTGTTATGATCAATAGAAGTAAAAGTCACTTTGATACATTTGTGGTCATGGTCAGCGGCACATGCCAACTTTGTCAAGGCCTTGCACATACTAGACACACTGAGCCACAAATACACTACCTTGCTTATACCTGTAAGGTCATGCCCAGTTTATCTGCACTGTGATTGGACATTCTGACCGTGTCTGACTCGTGTTATGATTCATAGCCGTTTAAGGTACTTGGTAATGTTTGTGGTCATGGTCAGTGGCACATGCCAGCTTTGTCAATGATTTCCGCATAAAAGCCGTGCCAAGCCACCGGTTTTCTACCTTGTTTATACCTGCAAGGTCATGCATATTAGATGTGCACTTTGATTAAGCAATCTGACCGTTGCTGACTCATGTTATGATTCATAGAAGTTGAAGTCACTTGGTAAACTTTGTGGTCATGAACAGTGGCACATGCCAAATTTGTCAAGGCATTGCGCACAATAGTCACATGGCGCCACCAGTATTCTACCTTGTTTGCACCTGCAAGATCATGCCTAGTACATCTGCAATGTGTATGGGCACTCTGACCGTGGCTGACTCGTGTTATGATCAAAAGAAGTAAAAGTCAATTGGATACATTTGTGGTCATGATCAGTGGCACGTGCCAACTATGTCAAGGCATTGCGCACAATAGCCACACCGAGCCACCAGTAGTTTACCTTGCTTATACATATAAGGTCATGCCAAGTATATATGCACTGTGATAGGACACTCTGACCGTGGCTCACTCGTGTTATGATTCATAGCCGTGAAAGGTACTTGGTGAACTTTGTGGTCATGGTCAGTGGCACATGCCAACTTTGTCAAGGCATTGAGCACAATAGCCGTGCCAAGCCACCATTTTTTTACTTGTTTATACGTGCAAGGTTATGCATATTAGATGTGCACTGTGATTGGGCACTCTGACCGTGGCTGAATCGTGTTACGATTCGTAGAAGTTAAAGTCACTTGGTAAACTTTTTGGTCATGGTCAGTGGCACATGCCAACTTTGTCAAGGCATTGCGCACTATAGCCACACTGAGCCACCAGAATTCTACCTATTTTTTCACCTGCAAGATTATGCCTAGTACATGTGCACTGTGATTGGACACTATGACCGTGGTTGACTCGTGTTATGATCAATAGAAGTAAAAGTCACATGGATACATTAGTCGTCATGGTCTGTGGCACATGCCAACTTTGTCAAGGCATTGCGCACAATAGCCAAACCGAGCCACCAGTATTCTACCTTGTTTGCACCTGCATGATCATGCCCCGTACATGTGCACTGTGATTTGACACTCTGGCTGTGGCTGACTCGTGTTATGATCCAAAGAAGTTAAAGTCACTTGGATACATTTGTGGTCATGGTCAGTGGCACATGCTAATGTTGTCAAGGAATTGCGCACAATAGCCACACCGAGCCACCAGTATTCTACCTTAATTATCAGTGGCACATGCCAACTTTGTCAAGGCATTGCGCACAAAAGCCATGCCAAGCCACCGGGTTTTTAACTTGTTTATTTCTGCAAGGTCATGCATACTAGATGTGCACTGTGATTGGGCACTCTGACCCTGGCTGACTCATGTTATGATTCGCAGACGTTAATGTCACTTGGTAAACTTTGTGGTCATGATCAGTGGCACATGCCAACTTTGTCAAGGCATTGTGCATACTAGCCACATGGAGCCACCAGTATTCTACCTTGTTTGCACCTGCAAGATCATGCCTAGTACATCTGCACTGTGATTGGACACTCTGACCGTGGCTGACTCGTGTTATGATAAATAGAAGTAAAATTCACTTGGATATATTTGTGGCCATGGCAGTGGCACATGCCAACTTTGTCAAGGCATTGCGCACAATAGCCGTGCCAAGCCACTGGTTTTTTACCTTGTTTAAACCTGCAAGGTCGTGCATATTATATGTACGCTGTGATTGGGCACTCTGACCGTGGCTGACTCGTGTTATGATTCGTAGAAGTTAAAGTGACATGGTAAACTTTGTGGTCATGGTCAATGGCACATTCCAACTTTGTCAAGGCATTGCGCACAATAGCCACACCGAGCCACTAGTATTCTACCTTTTTTCAACCTGCAAGATCATGCCTAGTACATGTGCACTGTGATTGGACACTCTAACCGTGGCTGACTTGTGTTATGATCAATAGAAGTAAAAGTCACTTGGATACATTTGTGGTCACAGTCAGTGGCACATGCCAGCTTTGTCAAGGAATTGCGCACAATAGCCAAACTGAGCCACCAGTATTCAACCTTGTTTACACCTGCACGATCATGCCTAGTACATCTGCACTGTGATCGGACACTCTGACCGCGGCTGACACGTGTTATGATCTTTAGAAGTAAAAGTCACTTGGATACAGTTGTGGTCATGGTCAGTGGCACATGCTAACGTTGTCAAGGAATAGCGCACAATAGCCACACCGAGCCACCAGTATTCTACCTTAATTATACCTGCAAGGTCATGCCCAGTATATCTGCACTGTGATTGGACACTCTGACCGTGGCTGACTCGTGTTATGATTCATAGCGGTTTAATGTACTTGGTAAACTTTGTTTTCATGGTCAGTTGCACATGCCAACTTTGTCAAGGCATTGCGCACAATAGCCATGCCAAGCCACCGGGTTTTTACCTTGTTCATACCTGCAAGGCCATGCATATTAGAAGTACGCTTTCATTGGGCACTCTTACCATGGCTGACTCTTGTTATGTTTCGTAGAAGTTAAAGTTACATGGTATACTATGTGGTCCTGATCAGTGGTACATGCCAACTTTGTCAAGGCATTGCACACAATAGCCACATGGAGCCACCAGTATTCTATCTCGTTTTCACCTGCAAGATGATGCCTAGTACATCTTCGCTATGATTGGACACTCTGACCCTGGCTGACTCGTGTTATGATCAATATAAGTAAACGTCTCTTGGATACATTTGTGGTCATGGTCAGTGGCACATGCCAATTTTCTTAACGCATTGCGCACAATAGCCACACCGAGCCACCAGTATTTTACCTTGTTTATACCTGTAAGGTCATGCCCAGTATGTCTGCACTGTGATTGGACACTCTGACCGTGGCTGACTCGTGTTATGATTCATAGCCGTTAAAGGTACTTGGTAAACTTTGTGGTCATGGTCAGTGGCACATGCCAATTTTGCCAAGGCATTGCGCACAATAGCTGTACCAAGCCACCGGTTTTTTAATTTATTTGTACCTGCAAGGTCATGCATATTAGATGTGTGCGTTGGTTGGGCACTCTGACCGTGGCTGACTCGTGTTATGGTTCGCAGACGTTAAAGTCACTTGGTAAACTTTGTGGGCATGGTCAGTGGCACATGCCAACTTTGTCAAGGCATTGTGCACAATAGCCACATGGAGCCGCCAGTATTCTACCTTGTTTCCACCTGCAACATCATGCCTAGTACATCTGTACCGTGATTGGACACTCTGACCGTGGCTGACTCGTGTTATGATCAATATAAGTAAAAGTCAATTGGATATATTTGTGGTCATGGTCAGTGGCACATGCCAGCTTTGCCAAGGCACTGCGCACAATAGCCACACGGAGCCACCAGTATTTTACCTTGTTCATACCTGTACGGTCATGTCCAGTATAAATGCACTGTGATTGGACACTCTGAGCGTGGCTGACTCGTGTTATGATTCATAGCCATTAAAGTTACTTGGTAAACTTTGTGGTCATGGCAGTGGCACATGCCAACTTTGTCAGGGCATTGCGCACAATAGCCGTGCGAAGCCACCAGTTTTTACATTGTTTACACCTGCAAGGTCGTGCATATTAGATGTACGCTGTGATTGGGCACTCTGACCGTGGCTGACTCGTGTTACGATTCGTAGAAGCTAAAGTCACATGGTAAACTTTGTGGTCATGGTCAGTGGCACATGCCAACTTTGTCAAGGCATTGCGCAAAATAGCCACACTAAGCCACCCGTATTCGACCTTTTTTTAACCTGCAATATCATGCCTAGTACATCTGCACTGTGATTGGACACTTTGATCGCAGCTGACTCGTGTTATGATCAATAGAAGTAAAAGTTACTTGGATACATTTGTGGTCAAGGTCAGTGGCACATGCGAACTTTGTCAAGGCATTGCGCATAATAGCCAAACCGAGCCACTAGTATTCTACCTTGTTTGCACCTGCAAGATCATGCCTAGTACATCTGCACTTTGATTGGATACTCTGACCGTGGCTGACTCGTATTACGATTCGTAAAAGATCATGCCTAGTACATCTGCATTGTTATTGGACACTCTGACTGTTGCTGACTCGTGTTATGATCAATAGAAGTACAAGTCACTTGGATACTTTTGTGGCGATGGTCAGTGGCACATACGAACTTTTTCAAGGCATTGCACACAATAGCCACACCGAGCCATCAGTATTGTACCTTGTTTATACGTGTAAGGTAATGCCTAGTATATCTGCACTGAGACTGGACACTCTGACCGTGGCTGACTCGTGTTATGATTCATAGCTGTTTAAGGTACTTTCTAAACTTTGTGGGCATGATAAGTGGCACTTGCCAACTTTGTCAAGGCACTGCGCACAATAGCCATGCCAAGCCACGGGTTTTTTACCCTGTTTATACCTGCAAGGTCATGCCTAGTACATCTGCACTGTGATTGGGCACTATGACTGTGGTTGACTCGTGTTACGATTCGTAGAAGTTAAAGTCACTTGGCAAAACTTTGCGGTCATGGTCAGTGGCACATGCCAACTTTGTCAAGGCATTGCGCACAATAACAGTGCCAAGACACTGGTTTTTTACCCTGTTTATACCTGTAAGGTCATGCATATTAGATGTGCACTGTGATTGGGTACTCTGACCGTGGCTGACTCGTGTTATGATTCGTAGAGGTTAAAGTCACTTGGTAACCTTTGTGGTCATGGTCAGTGGCACATGCCAACTTTGTCAAGGCATTGTGCACAAGAGCCACACCGAGCCACCAGTATTGTACCTTGTTTGCACCTGCAAGATTGTGCCTCGTACTTCTGCACTTTTATTGGACTCTCTCACCGTGGCTGACTCGTGTTATGATTAATAGAAGTAAAAGTCACTTGGATACATTTGTGGTCATGGTCAGTGGCACATTCCAACTTTGTCGAGGCATTGCACACAATAGGCACACCGAGCCACCAGTATTCTACCTTGTTTATACCTGCAAGGTCATGCATATTAGGTGCGCACTGTGATTGGGCACTCTGACCGTGGCTGACTCGTATTACGATTCGTATAAGTTAGAGTCACTTGGTAAACTTTGTGGTCATGTTTAGTGGCACATGCCAACTTCGTCAAGGCATTGCGCACAATAGCCACACGGAGCCACCAGTATTCTACGCTGTTTGCTTCAGCAAGGTCATGCCTAGTTCATCTGCACTGTGAGTGGACACTCTAACCGTGGCTGACTCGTGTTATGATCAATAGAAGTTAAAGTCACTTGGATTCATTTGTGGTCATGGTCAGTGGCAACTGCCAAATTTGTCAAGGCATTGCGCACAATAGCCACACCGAGCCACCAGAATTCTACCTTGTTCATACCTGTAAGGTCATGCCAAATATATCTGCACTGTCATTGGACACTCTGACCGTGGCTGACTTGTGTTATCATTCATAGCCGTTTAAGGTACTTGGTAAACTTTGTGGTCATGGTCAGTGGCACATGCCAACTTTGTTAAGCCATTGCGCACAATAGTCGTGCCAAGCCACGGGTTTTTTACCTTGTTCGTACCTGCAAGGTCATGCCTAGTACATCTGAACTGTGATTCGGCACTCTGACTTTGGATGACTCTGTCTGTAAATTGTAGATGGCCACAGACACATTTGGGGAGTTGCTGCACACATGAATGAGATCTGAACAGGTTGGGCGCGGTCCGAGTGACGAGCGCTGCGGGAAAGATGGTGAGGCCAACACAACTGAGTGAGGTATGGATACATGACTGCTGGGAAATTTGATGAGCATCAGAGAAGCATGATGATAGCATAAGCTGATGGTGGCAGTGCTGAGGCGCGGGCCGCGAGGCCGCAGCGCCGAGGCACGGGCCAGTAAAACTGAAGGCCCGCAGCGACGAAGCGCGGGCCGACGAGAAGAGTAACGTTGATTAACAAGGGCCGCAGTGTAGTTACACGGGCCAAGAGCGGAATCATGATGGAAGTGCCACAGCGTCAGGTTGCCAGCACGGAAGTCAGTTGGTCCAGCTTGCCGCAGCGCATGTACGCGGGCTGGTGGAACAACCAAGCTGACATGCCTTGATACATCTGAGCGGGCTACGATGACTGAGATGATAAGCAGGATGAAAAGCGGCAAAGGGTGGAGGCGGGCCATAAGGCCGAGCCTGAGTGGGGGCAGGGCGAGAGCCCGGGCCGAGAAGAAAGGCATGGCTGATTGATAAATGACCACAAAGGGTAAAGCATACAAGAGTGAAACTAGAGTTAAGTACTGGAACTAAGCTAGCCTAGGTGCCTCACCGGCTACGATGGGCGATACGTGAGGCGACGCCTGAGGCGTGCTTGTGCCCTAACGGCCCGTAGTGCCTTGGGCGGACTTTGCCGCTGCTTTCTCTGGTGACCGGTCCGAGAGTGTGGTGTGAGGGCGCATGTACCGTTGGAATGTAGCGAGTACCGCACCGCCAATGGTAGGTTCCCGCCGATAGGTGGACGGCGGTTGTCACGGGTAGGACTAGCCGGTAGAGTTTGGCGGGACGTAGTCGGCCGTTGTCTGTGCGGGAGGAGCCGTTCACCGGTTGTGGTCCATTTTGGCTGGTTGCTGCTGGAGGTGAACCAGTCTGGGATTTTCCAATATCCCCGGTGCGAGTTTTCCCATCCGCCCCAGCTGGGTATGTCATTGATAGATTTAGCTGGGAGGGATATGATGTAATGTATGCCTGTTCTTGGTGCCGGAAGAGCGTCTTGAGGTCCTTGGAGATTTTGTCTGACACCCCCGGTCAAGACCTCAAGACGTGACACTTGAAAACTTGGTATTTCTGATGACAGTGGGGTTGTTCCAGATCTTTGCAGACTGGTGATGCTGGGACTGAGGCGTAGAAGCAGCAAGGGATCGGTACAAGCCGATGTGCTGCACACAAGAGTTGGGTGGTTGATGTGTTGATGAAGAGGAGATGGAGTTCATGTGAGATGGGTGATGTATGCCTGACAGTGAGGTGCAACGGAGGAGTAGGGCCGCCAGGAACTTGAAGCTGCACGGTGGACCAACTGGCTAGGATAGCTGGAGAAGTCAGGATGCAGTGGTATGTTCTTTGAGGTGGCACCCTGTGGAGGGAAGAAGGAGCTGTAGGAGGTGCCTGGTTTGGGGACCGAGTGAGGTGTTGTAGTTGGATGTGTCTGTGCTAGCTGTTGCAATGTGACTTGGCTGGTTGAAAACTGATGGTGATGATGCGGAGAAGAGGCAAGAGTGTAAGAGTGGGCAAGGGAACAGCGAGAGCTGTTGCGCCACGGATAGATGGAGAGATGTTGCAGTTCGGCTGCTGTGCTGGTGACGACAAGATCGTGATGGAACCAGGCTGTACTGGGGAGTGAGGAAAGTAGGATGCTTAATGGGAGGTTGAGCTGTTGGTGGTGATGCTCCTGTGGTTGCGAAGAGTCTTGTAGATATTGTGGCTGTTGTAGAGGGGGATGCTGATGCAAGGTTGGATTGTTTGAAGACGGCTGATGCTGTGATGGCTTAGTTTGGTGAATGTCCTGCTTTCCTTGCGGTAGGATGGTGGTTCTGATTGTGAGGAGGAGAACGGAACAGATTGTATTGTTGCGCCACGAGAGGTATGTTGCTGGAACGTGTTGAGAGTGGCATTGTGGATGTTGCTGCAGGCGTGGCTTGTTGATGACGAGGCGGAGGAGGATACTGTCAAGGAGGCGGATAGTCCTGCTGCGCCGCGAGAGGGTTGATAGACTGATGTGATGCTGCTGGTGCTGCTGCGGTGGATGGAGTTGATTGTTTGAGGGCAGAGCAAAGTCATGTTGTTGGAACATAGGATTTTCAGCTGGTAGGCACAGGCTTCGGTCAATTGTTTGCAGGTGCTGTTCGAAATTGTTGCTGGTGAAAAAGGAGAGGGAGCTTTCACATAGCGAGTCGTTGACATGGTAGAGGTTGTAGTCAGGAAGCTGTGGTTGCAGAAGCTGGTGTTGCTGCTGCCTATGACCTTGCTGCAGTGTGTTCTGCTGATTAGGCGATATTGAGTGATGGATGTTGATGAAGAGAGAAAGGATGCAGTCAAGGGGACAGTTCAAGCTGTCGCGCTGCAGAGAGGGTGGTGTGGATCCTGATGGCGGTTGCTGTTGATGACGTGACTGAAGTTGCTGAGTAGTAAGCTTCCATTGATGCAGTTGATGAGCATAGTGTTCAAAAGAGGAGGAGATGCGGACAAGACGATAGTTGGTACTGTCGCGTCGCGAGTGTGACACTGTTATATGAGACAACCAGTGAAGCTGCTTGGAGTGGTGGTGATCGGCGAGCTTGTTGAAGATTGGCGGAGTGGAACCGTGCTTCCAGAGCGGTATGCTTGCTGTATATAACGGATGTGATGCTGCTGTTGCTGGTAAGCCTGCTGCTGCGACTGCTGCTGCTGCTGCTGCTGAGGTTGTGTTCCGAGCGTCAAGGAGGGATGGCAAGGTGATGAATGAGCCAGGAGCTTTCGCTCTGCTCTGATACCATGTGAGTAAATTGTAGATGGCCACACACACATTTGGGGAGTTGCTGCACACATGAATGAGATCTGAACAGGTTGGGCGCGGTCCAAGTGACGAGCGCTGCGGGAAAGATGGTGAGGCCAACACAACTGAGTGAGGTATGGATACATGACTGCTGGGAAATGTGATGAGCATCAGAGAAGCATGATGATAGCATAAGCTGATGGTGGCAGTGCCGAGGCGCGGGCCGCGAGGCCGCAGCGCCGAGGCACGGGCCAGTAAAATCCAAGGGCTGCAGCGACGAAGCGCGGGCCGACGAGAAGAGTAACGTTGATGAACAAGGGCCGTAGTGTAGTTACACGGGCCAAGAGCGGAATCATGATGGAAGTGCCACAGCGTCAGGTTGCCAGCACGGAAGTCAGTTGGTCCAGCTTACCGCAGCGCATGTACGCGGGCTGGTGGAACAACCAAGTTGACATGCCTTGATACATCTGAGCGGGCTACAATGACTGAGATGATAAGCAGGATGAAAAGCGGCAAAGGGTGGAGGCGGGCCATAAGGCCGAGCCTGAGTGGGGGCAGGGCGAGAGCCCGGGCCGAGAAGAAGGGCATGGCTGATTGATAAATGACCACAAAGGGCAAAGCATACAAGAGTGAAACTAGAGTTAAGTACTATAACTAAGCTAGCCTAGGTGCCTCACCGGCTACGGTGGGCGATGCGTGAGGCGACGCCTGAGGCGTGCTTGTGCCCTAACGGCCCGTAGTGCCTTGGGCGGACTTCGCCACTGCTTTCTCTTGTGACCAGTCCGAGAGTGTGGTGTGAGGGCGCATGTACCGTTGGAATGTAGCGAGTACCGCACCGCCAATGGTAGGTTCCCCCCGATAGGTGGACGGCGGTTGTCACGGGTAGGACTAGCCGGTAGAGTTTGGCGGGACGTAGTCGGCCGTTGTCTGCACAGGAGGAGCCGTTCACCGGTTGTGGTCCATTTCGGCTGGTTGCTGCTCGAGGTGAACCAGTCTGGGATTTTCCAATATCCCCGGTGCGAGTTTTCCCATCCGCCCCAGCTGGGTATGTCATTGATAGATTTAGCTGGGAGGGATATGATGTAATGTATGCCTGTTCTTGGTGCCGGAAGAGCGTCTTGAGGTCCTTGTAGATTTTGTCTGACAGACTCCTGTTACGATTCGTAGAAGTTAAAGTCACTTGGTAAACTTTGTCGTCATGGTCAGTGGAACATGCCAATCTTGTGAAGGCATTGCGCACAATAGCCGTGCCAAGACACCGGCTTTTTACCCTGTTTCTACCTGCAAGGTCATGCATATTAGATGTGCACTGTGATTGGGTACTCTGACCGTGGCTGACTCGTGTTATGATTCCTAGAGGTTAAAGTCACTTGGTAAACTTTGTGGTCATGGTCAGTGGCACATGCCAACGTTGTCAAGGCATTGCGCACAGTAGCCACACCGAGCCACCAGTATTCTACCTTTTTTGCAACCGTAATTTCATGCCTAGTACATCTGCACTGTGATAAGACACTCTGACCGTGGCTGACTCGTGTTATGATCAATAGAAGTAAAAGTCACTAGGATACATTTGTGGTCATGGTCAGTGGCACATGCCAACTTTGTCAATGCATTGCGCAAAATAGCCACGCCGAGCCACCATTATCCTACCTTGTTCATACCTGCAAGGTCATGCGCAGTATCTGTACTGTGATTGAACACTCCGACGGTGGCTGACTCGTGTCATGATTCATAGCCGTTTAAGGTACTTGGTAAACTTCGTGGTCATGGTCAGTGGCACATGCCAACTTTGTCAAGACATTGCGCACAATAGCCGTGCCAAGTCACCAGTGTGTTCACTTGTTTATACTTGCAATGTCATTCATGTTAGTTGTACACAATGATTGGTCACTCTGACCGTGGCAGACTCGTGTTACGATTCGTAGAAGCTAGAGTCACTTGGTAAACTTTGTGGTCATGGTCAGTGGCACATGCCTACTTCGTCAAGGCATTGCGCACAATAGCCACACCAAGCCACCAGTATTCTACCTTGTTTGCACCTGCAAGGTCATGCCTAGTACATCTGCACTGTGATTGGACACTCTCACCTTGGCTGACTTGTGTTATGATCAATATAATTAAAAGTCACTTAGTTACATTCGTGGTCATGGTCACTCGCACATGCCAGCTTTGTCAAGGCATTGCGCACAATAGCCACACCGAGCCACCAGTACTCTACATTGTTTATACCTGTAAGGTCATGTCCAGTATATCTGCACTGTGATTGGACACTCTGACTGTGGCTGACTCGTGTTATGATTCGTAACCGTTTAAGGTACTTGGTAAACATCGTGGTCATGGTCTGTGGCACATGCCAATTTTGTCAAGGCATTGCGCACAATAGCCATGCCAAGCCATCGGGTTTTTACCTTGTTTATACATGTAAGGTCATGCCTACTACATCTGAACAGTGATTGAACACTCTGACTGTGGCTGACTCATGTTACGATTCATATAAGTTAAAGTCACTTGGTAAACTTTGTGGTCATGGTCAGTGGCACATGCCAATTTTGTCAAGGCATTGCGCACAATAGCCGTGCCAAGCCACCGGTTTTTAACTTGTTTATACATGCAAGGTCACGCATATTAGATGTGCACTGTGATTGGGCACTCTGACCGTGGCTGAATCTTGTTACGATTCGTAGAAGTTAAAGTCACTTGGTAAACTTTGTGGTCATGGTCAGTGGCACTGCCAACTCTGTCAAGGCATTGCGCACAATAGCCACACTGAGCCACCAGTATTCTACCTTGTTTGCACATGCAAGATCATGCCTAGTACATATGCACTGTGATAGGACACTCTGACCGTGGCTGACTCGTGTTATGATCAATAGAAGTAAAAGTCACTTGGATACATTTGTGGTCAGGGTCAGTAGCACATGCCAACTTTGTCAAGGCATTACACACAATAGCCACACCGAGCCACCAGTATTCTACCTTGTTTGTACCTGTAAGGTCATGCCCAGTATATCTACACTGAAATTGGACACTCTAACCGTGGCTGCCTCGTGTTATGATTCATGGCCGTTGAATGTACTTGGTAAACTTTGTGGTCATAGCAGTGGCACATGCCAACTTTGTCAAGGCATTGCGCACAATAGCCGTGCCAAGCCACCAGTTTTTTACCTTGTTCATACCTGCAAGGTCATGCATATTAGATGTACGCTGTGATTGGGCACTCTGATCGTGGCTGACTCGTGTTACGGTATGTAGAGGTTAAAGTCACTTGGTAAACTTCGTAGTCATGGTCAGTGGCACATGCCAACTTTGTCAAGGCATTGCGCACAATAGCCACACCGAGCCACCAGTATTCTACCTTTTTTTAACCTGCAAGATCATGCGTAGTACATCTGCACTGTGATTGGACACTCTGACCGCGGCTGACTTGTGTTATGATCAATAGAAGTACAAGTCACTTGGATACATTTGTGGTCAAGGTCAATGGTACATGCCAACTTTGTCAAGGAATTGCGCACAATAGCCAAACTGAGCCACCAGTATTCTACCTTGTTTGTACCTGCACGATCATGCCTAGTACATCTGCACTATGATTGGATACCCTGACCGTGGCTAACTCGTGTTAAGATCAATAGAAGTAAAAGTCACTTTGATACATTTGTGGTCATTGTCAGTGGCACATGCCAACTTTGTAAAGGCATTGGGCAAAATACCTACACCGAGCCAATAGTATTCTACCTTGTTTGTACCTGCAAGATCATGCCCATTATATCTGCACTACTATTGGACACTCTGACCGTGGCTGAGTCGTGTTATGGTTTATAGCCGTTTCATGTACTTGGAAAACTTTGTGGTCATGGTCAGTGGCACAGTGCATTGCGCACAATAGCTGTGCCAAGACACCGGTTTTTTACCTTGTTTTTACCTGCAAGGTCATGCATATTAGATGTACGCTATGATTGGACACTCCGACCGTGGCTGACTCGTGTTATGATCCGTAGACGTTAAAGTCACTTGGTAAACATTGTGGTCATGGTCAGGGGCACATGCAAAACTTGTCAAGGCATTACGCACAATAGCCACACCGAGCCACCAGTATTACATCTTGTTTGCACCTGTAAGATCATGCCTAAAACATCTGCATTGTTATTGGACACTCTGAGCGTGACCGACTCTTTTCCCTTTTGTCTTGTTCTGTCTCTTATAAGGAGGATGTTCATTCCCTCCTAGTATAACCAGAACAGTTGTGCACATACTGTTCCCTTTTGGTTCTGTGGCATCGCTGCTGTGTTCTCGCTCTGCTTGCCTTGTGTCTCCGCTCAATTCGCCTACCATTTATTGCTTTGCTTTGTCACTCATGACCTTTCGCTCACCTCTGGTGCATCACCCGCTTCGATTCCGTGCTCTCTCACTGCCCTCTGTCTACCTTGGAGCTCTGTGTCTCACCCCTGTCAAGGCCTTGTGACTAACTTATGAGGACCATTCTTGTCTTTCTGCCTTCATCATTCTGCTGGCTGACTCTTGTATGATTCAATGCTTCTGCCTGCTTCTGCTCATGCCGTCCACTCTCACTACAATCTTCTGACAAAATTCACTTGGTAAACTTTGTAATCATGGTAAGTGGCACATGCCAACTTTGTCAAGGCATTGCGCACAATAGCCACACCGAGCCACCAGTATTCTACCTTGTTTGCACCTTCTAGATCATGCCTAGTACATCTGCACTATGATTGGACACTCTGACCGTGGGTGACGCGTGTTATGATTCATAGCCGTTTAAGGTTCTTGGTAAACAGTGTGGTCATGGTCAGTGGCACATGCCAACTTTGTCAAGGAATTGCGCACAATTGCCGTGCCAAGCCACCGGTTTTTTACCTTCTTCATACCAGCAAGGTCATGCATATTAGATGTGCAATATGATTGGGCACTCTGAACGTGGCTGACCCGTGTTACGATTCGTAGAAGTTAAAGTCACTTGGTAAACGTTGTGGTCATGCCCAGTGGCACTTGCCAACTTTGTCAAGGCATTGCGCACAATAGCCGTGCCAAGCCACCAGTTTTTTGCCTTGTCTATACCTGCAAGGTCATGCATAATAGATGTACGCTGTGATTGGGCACTCTGATCGTGGCTGACTCGTGTTACGGTATGTAGAGGTTAAAGTCACTTGGTAAACTTTGTAGTCATGGTCAGTGGCACATGCCAACTTTGTCAAGGCATTGCGCACAATAGCCACACCGAGCCACCAGTGTTCTACCTTTTTTTAACCTGCAAGATCATGCGTAGTACATCTGCACTGTGATTGGACACTCTGACCGCGGCTGACTTGTGTTATGATCAATAGAAGTAAAAGTCACTTGGATACATTTGTGGTCAAGGTCAGTGGTACATGCCAACTTTGTCAAGGCATTGCGCACAATAGCCAAACTGAGCCACCAGTATTCTACCTTGTTTGTACCTGCACGATCATGCCTAGTATATATGCACTGTCATTGGACACTCTGACCGTGGCTGACTCTTGTTATGATCCATAGCCGTTTAATGTACTTGGCAAACTTTGTGGTCATGATCCATAGCCGTTTAATGAACTGGTCGCGGAGTGGTGCGAACTGGTTGCGGAGTGGTGCGAACTGGTTGCAGAGTGGTGCAAACTGGTTCCGGAGTGGTGCGCACTGGTTGCGGATGGTTACGAACTGGTTGCGGAGTGGTGCGAACTGGTTGCGGAGTGGTGTGAACTTGTTGCGGAGTGGTGCGAAGTGGTAGCGGAATGGTGCAAACTGGTTGCAGAGTGGTGCGAACTGGTTGCGGAGTGGTGCGAACGGAATGCGAGTGGTGCGAACTGGTTGCGGAGTGGTGCGCACTGGTTGTGGAGTGGTGCGCACTGGTTGTGGAGAGGTGCGAACTGGGTGCGGAGTGCTGTGAATTGGTTGTGGAGTGGTCCGAACTGGTTGTGGAGTGGTGGGAACTGGTTGCGGAGTGGTGCGAACTGGTTGTGGAGTGGTGCGAGCTGGTTGGGGAGTGGTGCGAACTGGTTGCGGAGTGGTGCGAACTGGTTGCAGAGTGGTGCGAACTGGTTGCGGAGTGGTGCGAACTGATTGCGAAGTGGTGCAAACTAGTTGCGGAGTGGTGCGAACTGGTTGCGGAGTGGTGCGAACTGGTTATGGAGTGGTGCGAACCGGTTGCGGAGTGGTGCGAACTGGTTGCGGAGAGGTGAACCAGTTGCGGAGTTGTCCAAACTGGTTGCGGAGTGGTGCGACTGGTTGCGGAGTGGTGCGACTGGTTGCGGAGTGGTGCGACTGGTTGCGGAGTGGTGCGACTGGTTGCGGAGTGGTGCGACTGGTTGCGGAGTGGTGCGACTGGTTGCGGAGTGGTGCGACTGGTTGCGGAGTGGTGCGACTGGTTGCGGAGTGGTGCGACTGGTTGCGGAGTGGTGCGACTGGTTGCGGAGTGGTGCGACTGGTTGCGGAGTGGTGCGACTGGTTGCGGAGTGGTGCGACTGGTTGCGGAGTGGTGCGACTGGTTGCGGAGTGGTGCGACTGGTTGCGGAGTGGTGCGACTGGTTGCGGAGTGGTGCGACTGGTTGCGGAGTGGTGCGACTGGTTGCGGAGTGGTGCGACTGGTTGCGGAGTGGTGCGACTGGTTGCGGAGTGGTGCGACTGGTTGCGGAGTGGTGCGACTGGTTGCGGAGTGGTGCGACTGGTTGCGGAGTGGTGCGACTGGTTGCGGAGTGGTGCGACTGGTTGCGGAGTGGTGCGACTGGTTGCGGAGTGGTGCGACTGGTTGCGGAGTGGTGCGACTGGTTGCGGAGTGGTGCGACTGGTTGCGGAGTGGTGCGACTGGTTGCGGAGTGGTGCGACTGGTTGCGGAGTGGTGCGACTGGTTGCGGAGTGGTGCGACTGGTTGCGGAGTGGTGCGACTGGTTGCGGAGTGGTGCGACTGGTTGCGGAGTGGTGCGACTGGTTGCGGAGTGGTGCGACTGGTTGCGGAGTGGTGCGACTGGTTGCGGAGTGGTGCGACTGGTTGCGGAGTGGTGCGACTGGTTGCGGAGTGGTGCGACTGGTTGCGGAGTGGTGCGACTGGTTGCGGAGTGGTGCGACTGGTTGCGGAGTGGTGCGACTGGTTGCGGAGTGGTGCGACTGGTTGCGGAGTGGTGCGACTGGTTGCGGAGTGGTGCGACTGGTTGCGGAGTGGTGCGACTGGTTGCGGAGTGGTGCGACTGGTTGCGGAGTGGTGCGACTGGTTGCGGAGTGGTGCGACTGGTTGCGGAGTGGTGCGACTGGTTGCGGAGTGGTGCGACTGGTTGCGGAGTGGTGCGACTGGTTGCGGAGTGGTGCGACTGGTTGCGGAGTGGTGCGACTGGTTGCGGAGTGGTGCGACTGGTTGCGGAGTGGTGCGACTGGTTGCGGAGTGGTGCGACTGGTTGCGGAGTGGTGCGACTGGTTGCGGAGTGGTGCGACTGGTTGCGGAGTGGTGCGACTGGTTGCGGAGTGGTGCGACTGGTTGCGGAGTGGTGCGACTGGTTGCGGAGTGGTGCGACTGGTTGCGGAGTGGTGCGACTGGTTGCGGAGTGGTGCGACTGGTTGCGGAGTGGTGCGACTGGTTGCGGAGTGGTGCGACTGGTTGCGGAGTGGTGCGACTGGTTGCGGAGTGGTGCGACTGGTTGCGGAGTGGTGCGACTGGTTGCGGAGTGGTGCGACTGGTTGCGGAGTGGTGCGACTGGTTGCGGAGTGGTGCGACTGGTTGCGGAGTGGTGCGACTGGTTGCGGAGTGGTGCGACTGGTTGCGGAGTGGTGCGACTGGTTGCGGAGTGGTGCGACTGGTTGCGGAGTGGTGCGACTGGTTGCGGAGTGGTGCGACTGGTTGCGGAGTGGTGCGACTGGTTGCGGAGTGGTGCGACTGGTTGCGGAGTGGTGCGACTGGTTGCGGAGTGGTGCGACTGGTTGCGGAGTGGTGCGACTGGTTGCGGAGTGGTGCGACTGGTTGCGGAGTGGTGCGACTGGTTGCGGAGTGGTGCGACTGGTTGCGGAGTGGTGCGACTGGTTGCGGAGTGGTGCGACTGGTTGCGGAGTGGTGCGACTGGTTGCGGAGTGGTGCGACTGGTTGCGGAGTGGTGCGACTGGTTGCGGAGTGGTGCGACTGGTTGCGGAGTGGTGCGACTGGTTGCGGAGTGGTGCGACTGGTTGCGGAGTGGTGCGACTGGTTGCGGAGTGGTGCGACTGGTTGCGGAGTGGTGCGACTGGTTGCGGAGTGGTGCGACTGGTTGCGGAGTGGTGCGACTGGTTGCGGAGTGGTGCGACTGGTTGCGGAGTGGTGCGACTGGTTGCGGAGTGGTGCGACTGGTTGCGGAGTGGTGCGACTGGTTGCGGAGTGGTGCGACTGGTTGCGGAGTGGTGCGACTGGTTGCGGAGTGGTGCGACTGGTTGCGGAGTGGTGCGACTGGTTGCGGAGTGGTGCGACTGGTTGCGGAGTGGTGCGACTGGTTGCGGAGTGGTGCGACTGGTTGCGGAGTGGTGCGACTGGTTGCGGAGTGGTGCGACTGGTTGCGGAGTGGTGCGACTGGTTGCGGAGTGGTGCGACTGGTTGCGGAGTGGTGCGACTGGTTGCGGAGTGGTGCGACTGGTTGCGGAGTGGTGCGACTGGTTGCGGAGTGGTGCGACTGGTTGCGGAGTGGTGCGACTGGTTGCGGAGTGGTGCGACTGGTTGCGGAGTGGTGCGACTGGTTGCGGAGTGGTGCGACTGGTTGCGGAGTGGTGCGACTGGTTGCGGAGTGGTGCGACTGGTTGCGGAGTGGTGCGACTGGTTGCGGAGTGGTGCGACTGGTTGCGGAGTGGTGCGACTGGTTGCGGAGTGGTGCGACTGGTTGCGGAGTGGTGCGACTGGTTGCGGAGTGGTGCGAGCTGGTTGCGGAGTGGTGTGAACCGGTTGCGGAATGGTGCAAACTGGTTGCAGAGAGGTGAACCAGTTGCGGAGTGGTGCAAACTGGTTGCGGAGTAGTGCGAACTGGTTGGGGAGTGGTGTGAACTGGTTGCGGAGTGGTGCGACCTGGTTGCGGAGTGGTGCGAACTGGTTGCGGAGTGATGGAACCGGTTGTGGAGTGGTGTGAACTGGTTTCGGTTTGGCGGAAACTGGTTGTGAAGTGGTGCGAACTGGTTGTAGAGTGGTGCGAATGGGTTGCAGAGTGGTGCAAACTGGCTGCGGAGTGGTGCAAACGCGTTGCAGAGTGGTACAAACTGGTTGCGGAGTAGTGCGATCTGGTTGCGGAGTGATGCAAACTGGTCGTGGAGTAGCGCGAACTGGTTGCGGTGTGGTGCGAACTGGTTGCAGGGTGTTGCAAACTGGTTGCGGAGTGGTGTGAACTGGTTGCGGAGTGATGCGAACTGGTTGCGGAGTGATGCAAACTGGTTGCGGAGTGATGCAAACTGGTTGCGG
>SZWC01011659.1:69622-91328 GCA_023375785.1 Penium margaritaceum | reverse complement strand
CACTACAGAAGAAGACAACAGAGCTGAAGGACCAACACTCTTGTGACCAGCAGCAAGCAGAGCAGGGGCTGCAAGGACACTTGGACTCTCAAGGGCGACTTCAGCAGCAGCAAACGCAACAGCAACCACAGAAAGCAGGGGAGGGATTGCAACGGCAAGGTAGCAGCGGTGAGCTACCAGACCTTGTGCGATCATGGAGGGTGCTTGTGGCGGAGGACAACAAGGTGAATCAGCTGGTTGTCTCCCGCATGCTCAAGAACCTTGGCGTTGCCTTTGACATTGTGGAGAACGGGAGACTGGCGAGGGAAGCCTGCCAACGCTTGAAGTATGACCTCGTTCTCATGGTACGTAGCAACCTCATGATGGCTGCAAGGCTTTCTCCCTGTTCAAATGTGTTTCTGGATCTCAAAGCCTTTCTTCTCTTCCACTTTGAATGCAAGTGATGGAGGCGAGGGAAGAATGTGCTGTGTGAAAACTTCGGACGTCTCCTCTGCAGCCTTCAGATGCCCTCCTGCCTCTGTTCCCCGTTTCCAAGAGACACTGCTGAATGCTGAGTTTATGATGATGCTGCCATGCTCTCCACCTTGCAGGATTGCCACATGCCCGAAATGGATGGGTTGGAGGCTACAAGACTCATCAGAGAAGACGAGAANTGGGGGTGCTGTTGTTAGTTGATGCCCTGGAGGAGCTGAAGGATCTAGTCACCTATTGGAGGCAGAAACTTCAGTCCCTAATCGGCAGTTGAGAGAGTAGCAGGGAAGTGCACCAAGCAAAGGCCAAACAAAACAAATGCCCTGCAGTCGCACTGCTTTCGTGGAGATCTTGGCCTCATTTGCTCTTGGTACTTGAGTTGACATCGGGAGCTCAAAGCCTTCCTGGACACCTGCTGGGCTGATGCCATGTCTAGCAGGACTGAAAACTTTGCAGTCATGAGTGCACAGTACAATGTTTCAAGAGGTATGGGTGGGACTTCTTGGAAGGAAGGGCTCCGGCACCCTAACCACGTAGGCTGAGTATCCCCTGTTCCTCTCAGGATCAGTCTCAGTTTCCCACTGCCTTTCGTGTATTGTTCTTTATCACATTGACCCAGTGTCTTTCCTGTTCTCCTTCCTTTCTCACATGTGCGGGCGAAATTGTGCGAGAAGGGTCAAATGACAACGCATGCAGTAACATGCATGTTGGTCACTCCACTACACAGGAGTTCTCCACTGTTCTCGGCCTGCACCATCTTGTTTGCACCCAGATCGAAGCTTCATGGGGCAGACTATGAAGAAATAGACTGCCCGTCGTATTATGTCATTCTCGTACTTCCTTCGCTTGCTGCATTGCAAGTGTACGTTAAAGTCTAGCTTGCCCTGGACAATACCTAACATTCTCATACCTACCTGTGAAGATGTCCACATAACACAGCCGTGAAGAGCCCTGTTTTATTGGTTTTTTAAAGACAATTCCATCACTCCAACACATTACATGCCCCTCTCGCCAGGGTCATGGGCAAGGTCAGGTTCTTCACCAGAACTGTCCGCGACCAACAACCACTTGTACTCTACCAAGACCCAGGTGGGTTCCTCCACCGCAAGCCGCATGTCCACGTGCATCCACTTGAGCCCTGTGGGTGATATCGTTCTTAGTTGGAGGAACCGCTGAAGCCCATGCGCCATGGGCCAAAAGACAGCCGCCACTAGAAGCAGAATTCCAGCGACTAGTATCTGGATCCAGAGCCAACCCCATACCAACTTCACCAGCGGCTCCATCCATGGCTCCATGCTGACACGTACCTGAGAATGGAAGTGTTTTGTTTCCTTTTTCTCAAGAATTCAGCCAGCCAATACGGAATGGAATCTGTCACTAAATGTACCAGAGATCAGTACGACCCAGCTGTGCGTCATGGTGGACCTGCAGACCAGCTTTGGTTGGAGGCAGGTTGTAGACTGTGGCGTCCACAGTCCTTCAGCAGAGTTGCCCATGAACTTTAAACTTTGAGGTAGCGACACCATGTTGACTTCAGCGCGGAATAATTTGTTACCTGTCAGCCCAAAGAAACCCCCTAGTCAGCTATCCGTAGCAGGAAGGGCTTTCTGGACTGTGTATGAGTGCTGCCAGAGCAGTTCTCGACCTCTTCTTATTCATCCTAGACCGCTGTGTGCTGCTTGCACAAAGGAGCTTGGCCACAAAATGAATGAGCCTCCTGAAACATTTTTCATTCTTGAGACAGTTCTATGTAGAGTTCGGTTGGCCAAGTCCCAGCAGCAGCTCAACCAGCCGCGGCATCATCCACCTACACCATCCAGCTCGCATGAGGCGTCAGCGAGCTTCCGACGCCACATGCACAGGGCGAATCGCCCTGCGCGCAGTCGGTTCTAAGAAAGAATCAAGAGGTCGAACTAGCTCGTGTAGCGTTTTTGCGTCAAGGCGTGGTTTAAGCATACTGAAGCGGGGGGACGAACTCAGCACCAAGACAGCCTGGGGTTCAAACCCGCCCAACGGGACTTGACAATGCTTTGGATGATTAAAGAGCGGATGCTTCCACCATATCAAGAGATTATTTAAGATAAATAATCAAATATAAAGTTCGAATTCAGGAAACATGTCTAAGGAATCATCCAACTGGATACAAAGTAGAAAACATAGCAATTTTTTCCACCAAAAATGTGAATGGGAGACTACTCAACGGAAAAAACATCAAAATTTTGAACCAAAAATAAAAATACGCAATATGAATTGGAAAATTTGTAGATGTTTCCAACACAAGTTGAAAGCTGATGAGTAAGATATTAAACGACTAAACTCCTCCATAATCAAATGGACCGATTACAAAGATTTCCACCATGTCCAAGTTTTGACCTGGTGTGCCCACACATACAAAATTTGGAACGCCATGCCCATTAAGTTTCAACTTTAAAGTTGCTCTATCCACACGCCAAAGAAGAGCAACAACGTAAAAAAAAGCGCACGAACACTGTGTCGTTGCTGCATGACATGCAACGTTGAAATGCTGACATCATCACGGTCCTCGAACAACTGAAAACCCCACTTTTGAGGTGTTTGTGATTGTTCCAGGGAGGGGTTTGCATTGGGGGTCCTAGAACCTCATGCCTTCAATGGGAATCTGTGGGGCCCCGCTACCGCGCGGCCCAGTGGATGCCTGCGCAAAGATTATACCCTCAACCCTGAATGTAATTAGGGTTTGTAGGCAGCGGCAAGAGGCCGCCTTAAGCTCTCACACACACTAGTCTAGGAAGGAGAGGCATCCATGGACAGGGTGGGACGAGCGAGGTGAGGAGCGTGGTTGAAAAAACACGTGAGAACAAAAAGTACGTATGTAACGAGCAAGCGAGGTCTTAGCCGCAATTGGCCGGGCCACCCACTCGAGTGACTCGAAGTGGGGCCCAGTCGCCACCCCGGGGTTGAACCTGACCGGTCGGCAAAACACCGCCGCGATTTCTCACACCTCAGAGCGACTGAGTGTGTGGCCCCGTAGGATCAGGAACCCAGGCAAGAACCAAACAACCTGCACACCATGCATGAAAAGAATTCCAGAAACCACATCGATCACGAGCGTATGTGGTGCATGCATCACCTCAAGTAATTTCTCAAGTTTTAGCCACCAAGTGGCTCACACTCAACCACTGAGAATTGCATGGTTCCACCATAGAAGGGTGTGAGCAGGGCTGAGATCGCTTCTGCTTTGCACCCGAACAGCCTTGCTTGGACCATGGCTTCAATGGTGTTCAGTCACCTGTACTGAGTGAGTGAGTGAGTGGGTGGAGACAAGAGGTCACTTGCGTGTGTGTCAAACACTAACACTCCCCCATGACCCACAGGCGAACAGCCCACACAACGTACGAGGATTCACGACGAGTGGAACGAAAACATCACATCAGCCATGTGGATCACGAGCACGCAACAAGCCAACAGCATGCACAGCTGCCTTGAACATTCCATTGCTAAGAGCTTTGGTGAGAAAGTCTGCACGCTGTTGACGCATGTCGACCCAAACAACCTGAACATTTCCTGCAACAATGCGCTCACGCACAAAGTGATGCTCAATGTTGATGTGCTTGGTGCGAGAGTGGTGCATGCCATCATGCTCTGCAATTACCTTAGTGCTCTGGTTGTCGCAGCGCAGTGTGATGCAGCGGATGGGCACGCGAAGCTGCTGTAACAAGCGAGAAAGCCGCACACTCTCACACGTACCTGCGCCGAGTGCAACATACTCAGCCTCACAGGAGCTGTGCGCCACACATTCCTGTTTGCCACTCTTCCACAAAATGGCAGTGCCACCTACAAGGAAGATGTAGCCTGTGCGACTACGCGCATCCGCATCATGGGCCCAGTCACTATCAGTATACCCATCAACAACCACACAGGGCTGGGACCTGTAACACAGGCCGACACGTGCAGTAGACAAGGCATAGCGAACCACGCGCAGTGCAGCCTCAAGGTGCTTCTGCCGAGGCTGCTGAGAGAACTGAGCCAGAAAGTTGACCGAAAAGGCCACATCAGCTCTGGTGGTGGTGGCGAGGTACATCAGTGATCCAATCACACTGAGGTAATCGGCAACGTCGATAGTGTTGCCCAACCGAGATGGGTCAGACGACTTCAGCAGACGCTGGCCTATCGGGGTCATCGGCGTGGATGCTGTGGGGGTCTCGGCAAGCAGTGAAGAGAAGCGCTCCCCCAGGCTGCGAATGTATGCAGCTTGGTGCACATGCAGTGTCCTGCGTTGACGGTCCCTCTAGAGCTCCATGCCAAGAAACACACGAGCTGGACCCAAGTCCTTCATTTTGTAGATCGACTGGAGGAGGGTCATCACTGACCGCACGGCTGCTGGACTGGGTGATGCAATGAGGAGATCATCCACGTAGACCATAATGGCTACGAGGGGCTGCGAAGGTGCACTCATAAAGAGTACGGGGTCGACTGAGCTGCGGTGGTAGCCACCTCTCTCTAGAGTGGAGGAGATCTCCAAGTTCCAATAGCGCGGTGACTGTTTGAGATCATATAGTGCTTTATGCAGCCGCCAGACTTTGTTAGTGCCATCAGTGAAGCCTGGGGACTGCACCATGCAGATCTCCTCATCAAGGCGACCGTGTAGGAAGGCGTTGTTAACATCCATTTGCTCCAACTCCCAGTCATGCTGGGCGACCAGGCTCAAGAGAGCCCGGGCGGTAGTGTAGCGACCGACTGGAGCAAAGGTCTCATCAAAGTCGACGCTTGGGATTTGGGAGAAACCCTTGGCGGTGAGGCGTGCCTTGTATCTGTCAATCTTGCCGTCAAGCTTCAGCTTGCGCCGAAGTACCCAACGGGCTGAGACGACTTTACGGCCGGGTGGGAGGTCCACTAGCTCGAACACCTCATGCTCGTTCAAGGCCTTAAGTTCCTCCTGCATGGTCTTTTCCCACAGCTCAGCATCAGCGGCCTCCCTAGCCTGACGCACGGTGGTAGGCTCAGCAGGGAGTGGAGTCAGAGAAGGGAGACCACTCGCAGCAAAACAGGCAGCAATATATCCTGTTGTAGATGCATCCAAGGCACTGAGAAACTCATGAGCAACAAGTGCACAGCCCACCGCTGAACTAGGATGGACTACAGTGACGACGAGACCAAGGGCGTCAAGCCCTATAGGCCTGGCTGTGGAGCCAGCTGCAGTGGAGGGTGCACTGGACCGGGTGCGACTCTGTAACTGAGAGGCGCGCGAGACAGACGTCTAGGGAAGGGCTCGGAGTCTGCCCCCACGGGTGTATGGCTCAGGCACAACTGAAGGTGCCTCTGAAACTGGAGGGGAGACTGGCTCAGCATCAACCACGGGTGCCTGTGAGGGGACATCAGAGACAGTGCGCTGGGGAGAGTGTGGAGTAGTGCCATTTGTCAGTGGAGGGACACTGGCTGGGACGGACGTGGACTCTGACGACGAAGAGGGTGACGAATGTGGGGTAGACGCCGGAGGCGTATGAGAGGTGGCCGTGTGAGAAGGGCATGGAGAAGAGGACGCGAGAGAAGAGGTCAAGCTCGGGGAAGATGCATCAGCAAGGTCAGAGATAGGACAAGGACCACAAGGGGCAAGAACGGCGAGAACGGAGGCTGGAGTAGACCCACCCCCCCAATCCGACGGAGAGAGGACAAGGAGGAAGGAGGAGCGACCTGAGACAAGTCACGAGGAAAAACATCTTCAAAGAACAGAGCATCGCGGGATTCGACTACCCGGGCGCGATCTGGATCCCAGAAACGCCAGGCCTTGGACATGGCCAAGATACCAAGGAAGGTGCACAAGTGAGCGTGCAGACTCAGTTTGCCGTCGCGCAGGTCCTCAGGAAGCCAGACAGAAACGACACAGCCCCAGATGCGAGCGAGGCGAAGGTCAGCCCAGCGACCGTACCAGCACTCAAATGGTGTGACATGGCGAGGGAGAGGACCATGGGGAACGCGGTTCCAAGCCCAGGTCATGTAGGACATGGCCTCAAAGGAGAAGATGGGAGAGAGTGCCGACGTAGCAAGAAGGGTGCGGACACCGTCAGCAAGAGTGCGATTCCAACACTCAAACACGCCATTTTTTTGGGGAGTGTAAGGAGCGGTGGTCTCGACATGGACACCACGAGAGGAGAGAAAGCGGGAGGTGGGCCCAATGAACTCACCACCGCGATCACAACGGAAAATACAAAGATGACGACCACACGCAAGTTCGGCCTGGGGAAGCCAGGACTCGATGGTGGAACACACATCACTTTTTTGCTTGAGAGCAAAGACCTAACGCATGCAAGAGAAGTCGTCTGTGAGACAGAGCACATAGCGACCAGCGCCCCCAAGGGTGTCATGGGGCAGGGGCCCCATGATGTTTGCATGCAACAAGTCGAGAGGGGCAGAAGTGCGTGTCTCAGATGTGGAGAAAGGAGAGCGATGCATTTTCCCTTGAGCACAAGAGAGGCAGCCAGGGGGACAAGGAGAAGAGAAGGAGCTAGCATCCAAGCCCTCAGCGGGTAGCTTGTGAAGAAGGGAATCAATGGCGGCAGTGTGGATGTGGCATAAGCGGCGATGCAACATCTGTATTTGGGAAGGGGAGAGAGAGCGAGCAACATACACATGGGCGGCAGTAGCAGGGGCTGGTGCGAAGGTAGGAACGCAAAACAGGCGATCGCAGCGAGTGCCGTGAAGAAGAATGCGGCCAGAGATGCGATGAGAGACAGGAAATGCCGCGGCTGGGGGAGAAGTCCATGCCCTGGTCATCGAGCGTGGTGACAGAGAGCAGACTCAGCTCAAGCGATGGAACATACAGGACATCAGGAAAGAACAGTTCCCCCCCAGGGCCAACAAAGCGGACAACACCAGCACCCTGTACAGGCAGTAGCTGATCAGAGCCAGTGCGAACAAAGCGGATAGAGCCAACGGGGCCAAGAGATACAAAAGACGCACGCAACGAGGTCATGTGGTGAGTGGCGCCGGAGTCAAGGATCCAGAAGCCCCCGGACGCATGAACAAGGGCGGGGTCACGACTCACAGCAGCAACGGCAACATGCGGGATGAGACGCTGACCACACGTAGCAAGACAACGCGGTAAACGAAGAGATTGCCATTCTTCAATCCACGGTACATCATCAGGGGGACACCCAAGAACATGACCGGACGTCGAACCACGTAACGCCCCATCGACAGCACAAGCAAGAGGCTCTGGACCAGAGCTGTCACTCTCACCTCCCTGATCACGAAGGTGGCGCTGATGGATGACGTGGAAGAGAGCAACGTCCAACTGGCGCTCATCCTCTGGAGGGTCAGGAGTGATGACGACTCCGGCGGACACGCGACGGGAAGAGTAGGGCGAGGGCGCCCAGGGAGGAGCAGCATAGGCACTGGAGGACGGGCCGTAGAAGACCGGCCCACCATACCCTGGAATCACCCCCAGGGGTAAGGAACAGGGGATGGCACAGCTGTGGTGTGGTAGGCAGCTGCCTCAAGGGAGGAAGAGTGGTGACGGGGTGGTGATGGCGTGGGTGCGGTCCGAGAGGGGGCTGCCGATGCGCCAGAACTACCAAAGGAGCGTGCCCAGTGAGCACGCATGGCTGAGGCCAGGCGCTCGTCGTCCGGCGGTGTCGGGCACTTTGGTGCAGAATGACCAGTGGCCCCACAGTTCCAGCACGTGACAGTACGGGAGGTGGCGGAAGAGGAGGTTGTGCTACTGACCATGGAGCTGGTGGCTTTACCTTTGCCACGGCCTCATTGCCCGCCAAGACTAGATGTAGAAGATCCTTTGCCCCGTCCACCACCTTTGTCCCGACCCCTCCCACCACTCCCTTGGTGTGCAAGGGACGAGGCCGGAGAGGTGGGCGAAAAGGAGGAAGAAGAAGATGAGGTAGAGGGAAGAGCTGTGGTCGTGGCGGCAGTGGCAGCACGATGAATGCGCTTGTTTTAGAGGGCACTCCACCAGTCAGTGAGGCATTGGGAGGTGAACTCCCATAGGGCACCAATGCCCGGTGGCGAGTCAGCGGGCACAAGTTCAGCAGCAAGACGCTCAAGCTCAGAGGCTTTCACCTCCCTGAAGATGTCGGACAGCTCGGGGATGAGGCCGTTGACAATGGACAGAATGGCTGAGAGCTGTCCAGGGGCAACTTTGCCGAGGTCCTTCAGCAGACACAGACTGCGAGCCCAATAGGCGTCCACAGTCTCATCAGCACGCATGGACAGAGTGTTGAACAAGACGGTTAGCACGCTCTGCGCAGCATGACCAATGACAGTGGTGCGACGCTTGATGAGTGCGTAGGCACCGACAAGGTCAGCAGGTGTGCGACGCACAGTGTCAGCATTGTAGGATCCGATCTCATCAGTGAGGTCATCAGGGCCAGCGCCAATGAGTGCACGGACAGCGTGCACAGACTCAGCATCAGTGGGAACAAAAGGGGGTTGAGCAGCGGGATTATGCAGGTGGTAGTATTCCCAAAGCAGCTCACCTTGCGCCCAAGCGCTGAAGCAAGCCTCCGAGGACGTGAAAGAGATATTAGAGGTAAAGTGAGGTGGTGTGGAGTCAATGTCTGGCTTGCGGTGCGCAGGCTGCACGAGGGCTTTAGTAGCGGCGGCGCCTACAGCGGCTCCAGCTACCACGGGGTCAGAGTGCTGAGAGCCAGTGCTGGTGGATGTGGAAGCAGGGTTGGAAGAAAAGGCAGCAGCGATGTCAGCAACAGTAGAAAGTGTACGCGTCGAGCGCTAGACAAACTGTAGACGGTTGAGGACAAGGTCGGCGAAGTGGTCTGCAGATGTGTCTTGATCGCCCTGCTCGACACATAATTTGTCTTCAGCGGCACGCTGTGTAGTGAGAGCTGCTTGGAGAGTCGTGCGCTCTTTGCGTAGCTCTTCCTGTAGTGTCGCATACTGATCATCGTCAACAGGCATGACGTGTAACGCAAGAGACTGTCAAGATTTTTTTGGCAGAGTTTCCCCTGCCCCAGTGGGCATGGAGAGATAAGAGTGGGTCTGTAGTGGTGATGCTGCACAGTCAAAGGAAGGAAGGTGCAAGCTGACACAGAGAGAAGAGGAAGAGAAGGCAAGCAAGCTCCAAGTGGTGGGAGAGAGGTTGCTCACCCAGCCTAGCGGTGTAGACTAAACAAGGGAGAAAGTGTTGCGGCAGCTGATGCCGCAATGACTGCCACAGAAGAGGAAGCGGAGACGATGAAGCAGGCAACTCTAGTGAGGGCTGCACCAGTGAGAGCTGATACAGTTGTTGCAGCTGTGACCAAGAGGCAGACCTGAGGGACGAAGGGTGAGGATGTTGCAGCAGTCGACACCTGAGCGATAGAGTCGTGAATTGATGTGACCACATTGGAGAGTGATGTGGCAGCCGAAGCTACTGCGGATGCAATGGAGTCAATCGTAGCTGCAATCTGAGTGGCGATGTTGACAGTGGCTGCAGCAAGGGGGCCGTGATCTACAGCTGTGGCAGTTTAAGTGTCAATCGCCCGCCCCGCTGCGGTGGTAGCAGGGGCACGTGCCGCACGGGCTGTGGCCGCAAAAGTGGATGCAACAGCGGAGCTAGAAACAAGCGTAGTCTCCAGCACTGAGAAGGTGTCAGAGGATACAGGGACGTGTGTCGCTGACTGCGATGCTGCTGGTGAGGCAGTGCGGTGGGCAGAATCCTCTGTCTGCTGTCTAACTGTTCCTTCCACAGTTGGTGCTGCCCCAGAGTGGGCGGCACGAAGACGAAGACTCTGCTGACGGGTTCTACGAGCAACAGGTGAGCTTAGAGGTGATGCAGGACGACGTTGCTCACATGGTGGCCCCGTGGCTGGTGCATTCTGTACCGTTGGAGAGTCTTCGAATGCGGACTGGCAGTAGGTCCCATACTCCGTGGCGTCGGTATGCGCAAGGTGCTCCGCGGGGTCGTAGTCCTCCCCCGTGTGGTAGCCTGGGCTGTGACACCGGTTGCGATGTTCCCACACGCGTAGCTGCTCTGCCTCATAGCGCGCGAGTATCTTGTCCGTGCGTGCTTGCTTGCGCCAACCCCTTGGTGACAAAGGGATGGGCTTTGACTCCGGTGGTGAAGCCAGGGCGGTACTTCATGTCGCAGATGCGGCTGCCGATGTGGCTGTGAGATACGGACGAGAGGAGCGCCCGGTGCGAGAATGCACACGGGCTCGGCAACAACTCCGAGATGCAGAGCTGGAGAAGCAGGCCGCAGCAGTGGGAGAGGCGAGAGGCCCGAACTCACGTAGACAGAGATCGTCAAGGAGCTGCTGTTGCGGGGAGGAGGGAAGAGAGCCGCAAGGATCCGAGAGTGGAGTGCGTGGTTCGGCATTAGGTTGAGCAGCACCCTTAGCCTAGAGAGGCGACGGTGGAGTGGTGCTGTTGTGAGGCATCACATGATGTGGTGCCAGGGGCCGAGGGTGCAAGAATGAGTGCCGACGACGTGACGTTGTTGCACCCCCTCGGCGTCTCTATTCCATGGGTCCAGAATCGATGGAGCGGAGGGAGTGATCCCTCCTGCTCTGATACCAGTAGGCAGCGGCAAGAGGCTGCCTTAAGCTCTCACACACACTAGTCTAGGAAGGAGAGGCATCCATGGACAGGGTGGGACGAGCGAGGTGAGGAACGTGGTTGAAAAAACATGTGAGAACAAACAGTACGTATGTAACGAGCAAGCGAGGTATTAGCCACAGTTGGCCGAGCCACCCTCTCGAGTGACTCAAAGTGGGGCCCAATCGCCACCCCGGGGTCGAACCTGACCGGTCAGCAAAACACTGCCGCGATTTCTCACACCTCATAGCGACTGAGTGTGTGGCCCCATAGGATTAGCAACCCGGGCAAGAACCAAACAACCTGCACAGCATGCATGAACATAATTCTAGAAAACACATCGATCACGAGCGTATGTGGTGCATGCATCACCTCAAGTAATTTCTCAAGTTTCAGCCAGAGTGGCTCACACTCAACCACTGAGAATTGCATGGTTCCACCATAGAAGGGTGTGAGCAGGGCTGAGATCGCTCCTGCTTTGCACCCAAACAGCCTTGCTTGGACCATGGCTTCAATGGTGTTCAATCACCTGCAGTGAGTGAGTGAGTGAGTGGGTGGAGACAAGAGGTCACTTGCGTGTGTGTCAGACACTAACAGGGTTTGGGTTTGAAAGTTTTTTAATGCAAACGTGGGGTGGTTTGTATGCCCCAAAAAAAGAGTCGAAATTTTGAATGGATGTTTTTGTTCCATCGCGATGGGGCGATGACCCTTATTGATATCTTTTTTCAACACGCAACCCCCCTATTACAATGTCATGTTTTCTGTTTTGTACGAAATCTACCGTAAAACATGCAAAACCCTAAATCATATGAGGGATTTCCACGTTTGAAAAAAATAGAATAAGAGACATTGCTCCATTGTGATATCGTGAGGGAGTGACGGTCGCAATCGAGCGACGGTCAATGATCCTCTTCCCTCGATTGCGATCGTCACTCCGTCACGACATCGCAATGGAGCGATGACTCTTGTTTTGTTTTTTTGGACGTGGAACTCCCTCATACGATTTAGGGTTTTGCATGTTTTACGGTAGAGTTCGCACAAAACATAAAACCTGACATTGTAATAGGGGGGTCACATGACCCTCGTCGCCATACCCGATTAGCAAAGCATGTTGCTATTGAGCATGGAGAGCAAGAGTCGGATACCTCGTCCTTTTCTCAAGAAATGGATATGCCATATCAAAACTCGACTCACTAGTATGCCAGCTGAATAGTGCCCGCGGTGCGGGTATCCGAGCTAATTCACCCTAATCAGATTCAGTTCTTTATGGTATAAAGCAAATTTGCAGCTGATTATGAGTTCTGAAGTGATTTTTGTGACGTCTAAAATGGCCCCCAAACGAAGATGTTATCCTCCGATTTGTGTGGGATTGACATTGTTCAAAACAAAGGATGTCTAGGGAAAAACACAACTTATCCATGCATTGGTCTCAATCGTTTTTCCTTGCAATGTCCATGTTATCCTGCAATTGGTTCATCGTGCACACAGACGTTTTGAGGAATAAAGAATCAATATGTCCCATCGTTTATGTCTAACAGGCCATACCCTCTGACCGAGGTAAAGGGAGGGAGGGAGGCTTCCTCCTCTCCTGCCTTGGGCTGTCCGCCATGTGAGAGGAGGAGGATGGGTGGAGATTCCGCCTTGTCCACTCCTTTGGCCATCGACCCAGTGAGAGTGAGGAGGGGTTGGGAGATCATCCCTTCTCTCCCTCTCATGTTGTCAGCCCATGCGAGAGGAGGGAGAGGGGAGGACGACCCCCCTCGACCATTCAGGTTACTATCCAAAGTGAGAGGGGGGAGGGAGATGGAAATGTTGTTGTTCTCCTTACTATGACCTCTCCTCTCACGTCCGTTGCCTTGTAGATCCCTGAGGAGGCAGAGAGTACGAGAGACTAGGGGAGCAGATGCGAGTCCGGCGGCTGGCGAGCAGCCTCAGGATACACTCATGTCGTCGCTACTCCCCTCATGGGGAGCTCAAATTTGTCCTCGAGACAACCCACTGTTGTGCTTGTTTGTCTGATGATTCCAATACCTTGGTGACCTTGTTTAATCTTGCTTGTGAGTTCGTGTTAGTTTAGACAGGCACATAATGTGTCAAAACTCAGTTTGTGGGCAGGTTGTGACATGGGGCAGGTTTTCCTATGACCTCTTTTTAGCGAGTTCCTGCGAGCTCGAGCTCGCCGGCCAACGGGTGGACTCGTTTAGCGAGTTCCACCCGGTATGACTTTCACTCACTCCCCTCAACGTTTCTGACATGTTCTCCATGCACACTCGTCCGTTTTGGACGAGTTCAGTTGTGTTGTGATCACAGTGCGGTACTCCACATAGTAGTATTAGGGAAGAGGGGCTCTTGTTTGGGAAGACATCCCCTCTCTTCCTCCATGGTCCATCGGTAAGAAACTTCCTAGAACCTTCCTAACCGCTTGCCTCTTAACTAAGTGTCAGTGCTCAGTCAATGTCTGATAACAGTCACAAGTCATGCACAAAACTGCAAGGGTCTGGGTAGGGACAGGTACACAGTGTCAGGAAGCAGAAAATTGAATATAGTTGTAGGGAGAGTTAACACATGACAGGTCCTCAACATAAATACCTGTAGTGGTGCATGACGGGTGTTGCGCGCGGCGGTGCAAGGTCTGTCCTAAAACCAGCCCTAAAACACTGTTTTGGCTGTAACTCTATGCACACAAATGTGAACGCTACGCCGTTTGAACATGGAGATGCATAATCTTGAGCTAGACGCTATGATTGGTCACACGCATAATTTTGGCACCGATCATTGGAAAAACAATGCAAAACATAAAAATTGGGCTCAAAACCAGTCCACCAAAAAAGTCTAGCGTCTGTAGAAAAATCGCAAAGCATCCCGGCAAGCACCCTAGACGTCGTGGTAGCTCTTCGGTAGCTGCTGGTCGGTGGAGCCACCACTCGTCGGTGCTCCGGCGCTTGCTGCGTCCGCATCAAGGATAAGCTAGAGAAAAATTGTACAAGGTCCGGGACAACATCCACGACGTTGGGGCGGTTGTCGGTTAGCTCCAAGTGGCTGGTCCACCTCCTGTTGACGCCCCGGGGTCCGCATTGGGGATCATGTTGTCGCGCTCTCTTGTACCGCTGATGTCTTGGCCGCCGCTCGTGACGGGTGGAAGCCACACACACCAACACTCCCCTTGGCTGACACAAATGTCAATGTAGCGATGTCCGAGCAAATGCAAGGAAGGATGGCTCAGGCAACCAACCATAGGGAGCACCAATCAAGCAAACCACACCATAGGGTCTTCTTATCACAATGGTGCATCCCACCAAGACCCCAGGTTTCGGCCATGCAAGAAGTCAATCACACATATACGTGTCAAACATCATGCAAGAGGGACAGAGAAACAAGGTCTCCTCATTACCCCGGAAAATGTCTCCGAGTGTCCGGGTCTGGACCACACCATGCATGGGTCATGTGCAACACATGTCAAATATCATGCAAGAGAAACATAGAAGCAAGGTCTCCTCGCGACCAGAGAAAATGGCTCCGGGTGTTCGAGTCTCGACCACAGCATGCATGGATACTGCACAACACATGTAGGCAATCGGTCTCCACGTCACATTGGTAGAACTCACCAGGTGAGTGGGTCTCAACCAGCATAACCTCGACCCTAGCATCGTGTCGCATCCAAGAAAGCTCGCTTTCCTCAAAAGAGTGCGAGGTCAAAGCCCAAACAACGACACTCCCCTTCGACTGCAGAGGCTAAAAACATGAGCAAATTTTATATCCGCTCCCAACACATTCCCTGAGGAGGGAGCACAGCTTCTCCATGTCTACATACCCCTGCACAGCAACAACAAGGGTGATGATGATGCTGGTGGGATGTGCTCAAATAGAGCCTAATCCCGGAGCACCGCCATCGCTGTCGTTGTTGACGTTGCTGTCGTTGTCGACGCTACTGTCGTCATTTTCAGACTTGACTAGTACAGCAATGAGGGCCTCCTCCAAAACAATCTCCTGTAGTACGGCTTCCAACCACTGAGCTGCATATTGCCGCGCGACCTTCACAACATTGAGGCGTGTATGGAGCTCGACGAGCTCTCATGTGGCAGCATACCGGCTGGTTGTATCTGCGGCATGTAGGCGATCACTCGCGGAACGAACCTGACGGTGGACCTCGATCGTGTGCGCGTCGGCACGAGCCAGAGCCTCCTGCAGCCTCGTGGTCTCAACCCATAGGAAGGAGTGGAGGTGCGTCGCACAAGTCGACGTCTTCTATGTGGGTTGTCGACTCAATTGTCGCCGAGCCATGAGGTGCTAGTAGAGTGTGAGTGCAAGACAATGAGTCGCCACATAAGTGGTTTGGGACTGTAGGAACGGTTGCAGCGTGGGCACGTGCTTCTCTTGACACACCTGTCACTTGGCCATCAGCTATTGGCCAGACGCCGGCATGTGTAGATACCATTTCATCCGCAGCGAGGTTGCGATCATCGAAGGAGCGATCACTGCCGTGGTGCTCCTCACGATCCTTGGTACGAAGCCCATCATCCACCTGCTGCTCGAGATCCACCCGTCCGAGACGTGCATCCTGTTGAGACCACGGAGTTGCCTCAAGAGGCCTGTGTACATCCTCCACATACTCCTCAAAAGCCCGTCGTGCTGGAACATCCGTAGTGTAAGAGCAGAGAGTGGCCCCTTGGAGCTAGGCCATGTGACTCTGCACGTGTGCCTCCTCTCTAGCCACGATTGCCTCGTGCTCCTCAACAGTGGAGAATAGGCTCTCAGGAACATGAACTACTACTCGGACGAGAGTAGCTGAGTTGTTTGCTGCAACCGCCATAGTGTCAGTGACAACCGTCAGAGCAACGATGAGCCGGAGGTTTGCAGCTCGCTTTGTATCCTCCACGCCGCACACGTGGATACCTACTATCACCGAGGGGCCATCTCGTGCTCATGCCGCGGCTACTACAAGAACGGTAGCGCACTGGGCCTCTACGTTTGCCTGCGACCCTCCGTCCGACCACTCCACGGCGGACGACTTATTCTTATCGAGGAATTCTACCTCGTCCTAGCGGCCCATCATGTGCTCCTATTGCCCAGCACTATCTGTCAGAATCACCTGGGCGTGTGCTGTGGACCGAGCACCAGCATCTCTATCGCCTGCTCCTCATACTGCTGCTGCTGGCACCATGGCAACTGTCTTCACACTAGCAAAAGCGGGAGCACACACATTGTTAGGCGTAGCTCTTGCATCGACCGTCGTCACGTCATCCGCCAAGGTATCAACAATCACTATCTCCATTCTCGACTTTGAATGAGCATCCGACCAATCCTCCTCTGACAAAGAGTCACCATCAGGCTGAACGTCTCCCCGTGTCGAACTCTCCGCTAGCTGAGTCTGCTGTACAATTTCATTTGCCTCAACCATCCTGCGATGTACAGCAGTCGCCTTACCAATGCCGAGCTCTCTGAGGTCGTCAATGGACAAACCATCTCCTCCACGACTGACACCTCAGCAGGAGCTGTGGGCACTCGGCAGACCAACCCGTGGCCAAGGGGGTCTCGTCACCTCTGACTCTTCCCACACATGCATGGAATGGTTCTTCCTGCGAGTGATGTGCAAGATGAGCAGCCCACAGCCACGCACAAAGAGTGCAAGAACGAGCGGTACGACCAGGGGCTGAGGGTCTGTCTGTCGGTATGATGTCGACAGCCTCCAAGACGGAGCGAAGGGCGATGGATGTAGATCAGAGATCCGGCATACTAGCATCGTCGGAGGAAGATATGCAGGATCTGGAGGAAGATGAAGATGAAGTGGGAGGTGACACCTATGGTGGGGTGGCAGCTCGCTCAGAATTCATGTGGTCAAGGAGTTGCTGGACCATGCCCTTGAGGGTACAGACCTCCAGATGTATGGCGGCCATATCACCACGTAAAGGCGCAATGGCATCACTCGGTGACGTATCAACAGAAGGAGGAGGCTGGGAGGGTTGTACCCCAGGGGGATGCCACCCAGGAGGGCGTTGTCTGCACTGGCGCCAGCCATGCTACCCATCTCGTCAAAAGTAGCACGAAAACCCTGAAAACAAGTGGGACATGTGCCACGGCTACATCGACTATTGTGCCTTTGGTGGCTGCCACGGATGTGGCTCAGGCGTAGACCACAGCGCTGGCAATGCCCACGGCCACACTGCGTAGCTCATGTCGAGAGCTGAGCGTAGGTGAAAGTCTCACATACTCGACCCCGGTGGTGTAAAGCATCGTGTGGAGGGATACGAATGCAGCAACATCTTTCCAACGCGCTGCGATGTTGCTAGTCATGGCGACAACCTCAGCCACAATGTGTTGCTACAATGTTACACCCGGTGGCGATGGCACAACTATGGCAACGTGCAACATCAAGTGGCCTTTGGTGCCGTTGATGCTGCACCGGGTGCCGTCGTCAACAGACGGCCGTGGCCTCAAGCCACCTTTGTTGGTGCTGCTACTCTTGCTGCGACTCTCACGGCGGCTGTTGCTATAGCGGTTCCCGTCGTCAAGCAATGGTAGTGACCTCAAGCCACACTAAAAGGTAAAATATTAGAAAAAAGTAGCGAAACTCACCCCCTTTTTTCTTGTTCATCGAACGCTCAGCGCTAGTGGGGTACCCCTTCTCGAGCCTTTCTCGATTGCCCCAGTCAAGGTCCCCTCTGTCCTCTTTCTCCCTTATTTGTGTGTGATGGTGCCACCTCCTAGGGTGCCCCCTTTGGGGTTTTTGGGGTGCCCCACTCGAGCCCCCCCCCCCCCCCCCCCCCCCNCTCACCCCCTTTTTTCTTGTTCATCGAACGCTCAGCGCTAGTGGGGTACCCCTTCTCGAGCCTTTCTCGATTGCCCCAGTCAAGGTCCCCTCTGTCCTCTTTCTCCCTTATTTGTGTGTGATGGTGCCACCTCCTAGGGTGCCCCCTTTGGGGTTTTTGGGGTGCCCCACTCGAGCCCCCCCCCCCATCCTCTCCCCCTCTCTTTTCTGTTTGGCCTGGCTCGACCCTGGCTTCGAGCGAGCTCGTCGAGCGAACTCACTCGGGCAGCTCGTTGAGCGAGCTCGCTCAGCGAGCTCGCCCCGTAGGCAAGCTCGCTTGCAGTGCAAATTTGCGGGGCAGCTTTGTGTTGTAAGCGAGTGGCAAAAGTATCTGTAGCTGCTGCAGTTGAATCTGCTATGTGCTATGTTGTTGCTACTACTATGCACGTGTATAGCTAAATAGCACGCTGTACCTGCTTGTCGTAGCTGCCTCTGCTACAGTTGTTGCCGCTGTGATTGCTGCTCGCTGCCGCTGCTGCTGCAACTGCTTGCCGCTGCTGCTGTTGCTGCTGATCACTAATGCTTGCTGATGCTGTCCTAAGCCGCTTGCTGCTGCTACCGCTCATTGCTGCTGCTGCTATTGGCTGCTGCCGCTTGCTGCACTTGCCGTTGAAGCTGATCGCTGTTGATGTTGCCGTTGCGGCTGCTGCCTGCCGACGCTGCTGCCACAGGTGCGTGGTGCCGCCGTTGCTGCTATGGCTACTGCTTCAGCTGTCAGCCGCCACTGGTGCTGTCAGGTGCCATTGCTACGGTTGCTATGGGGCCGCTCCTAGTTGCTGTTGATGTGGTTGGTGCTGCAGTTGTAGCGTTGCTCTTGCAGCTTGTGGCTGCTGATGCCCTTGCTGCTGCAAGCTGCTGTCGCTATTGCGTGCTGCCATAGCTCGTAGCTTCTTCCGCAAGCTGCTGCTTCTCCCGCGAGCAGCTTCCCCTCCTTTTTTTGTTTGTGTGCACACCGATAGCCAAACATGGCTGCTGTTGCCACCCGGTGCTGCTGCTCTAGTGGTTGTTGCCCGTAGCCGCTATCACTACATGTGCTTCCCGCCGCTTATTACTGCTACTGCTGCTGTTGCTTGCAACTGCCGCCGTTGTCTCCGCTACCTCCACCGCTCCGTTGCAACGTAGTTGTGGTGGTTCCCTCCAGGATTTGATTTTGCTGCTATGGGTGGCTGCCATCGCTCCCACTCACTACAGCAGCTGTTACTGCTGCTGCATCTGTAGTGCAGAGCACAACGAGCTATGGCTCGTTTGCTCTGATACTATGAGAAACTTCCCAGAACCTTCGCAACCGCTTGCGACTTAACTAAGCGCAAGCGCTCACTCAGTGTGTGACGACAGTCACAAGTCATGCACAAAACTACAAGGGTCTAGGTAGGGACATGTATACAGTGTCAGGAAGCACGTGATTGAATACAATTACAGAGAGAGTTAAAAAATGACAGGTCCACAGCATAAGCAATTGCCGCAGCGCATGACGGGTGTTGCATGCGGCGGTGCAAGGTCTGTCCTAAAACCGGCCCAAAAACACTGTTTTGGCGATAACTGTGTGCAGACAAATGAGAACGCTACGCAGTTTGAACCTAGAGATGTAGAATCTTGAGCCGGATGCTAAGACTGGTCCCACGCATAAGTCGAGCACTGATCGGTGGAGAGACAATGCAAAACATACAAATCGGGCTCAAGAGCCAGTCCACAAAGAAAACTCCAGCGTGTGAAGAAAAACGGCTATGGACCCCAGCAAGCACCCAGGATGTCGTGGCAGCTCTTTGGCAGCTGGTGGTGGGTGGAGCCACTACTCGTCGGTGCTGCGGCGCCACTTGCGTCCGCATTAAGGATAGGCTGTAGAAAACCTTCAGAAGGTTCGAGACAGCATCCACGACGCTGGGGTAGACGTCGGTCAGCTCTGAGTGGGTGGTCCACCACCTGTCGAGAGTGCCCCTGGGGTCCGCATCAGGGATCATGTTGTCGCGCTCTCCTATACCGCTGTTGTTTTGGCTGTCGCTCGTGACTTGTGGATGCCACACACACCAACAGTCGGCCCATAAGGGAAGAGGGAGAGGAAGGGGTAACTCCTCACCTTCCCCTTGGGCCGTCGACCCTCGTGAAGGGGGTGAGGGAGAGAGGTTGATGGTGTTGAAGTTGTCGTCCAGCCTTGTCGCATCTTAGTGAGTGATGGAAGATAAGTCGAGAGGTCACCATGACTGAAGTACAACTGTAAATATGCTTTCAAACATTATGAGTTTTATTTTTGCTCATATTATTCCCTCGAAATATATTTCAAGTGGTGAAAGTTGTTAGAAATTGAAGAAAGGAAACTTTAGAGGCCAGAAAGCTTGCCAAGATTATCAAGGTTGATCATTTTACAATTATTCAATTTATTTAATGGCATGAAATATTTTTTAAGGACATAAATACCCATTTTTGGAGGTTAGGGACGTGTACGCCTAGGAGGAATGAAGGGGGTTGAGAAGAGCACGGATATTGTATGTTGCTCAAAGTGGAGATTCGAGATGAAGGTTTAAAAGTGGCGGGGACATGTTCATCTCGCTATCCTTCTAAATCTCGTAGGTGAAGTCGGTTGCGTCGTCCTGGGAAATCAGGGTTCTGTCTAAGAAAAACATATCATGCTGTCGCGCCTGTCTTCCGTCTAAGAAAAATATATCATGCTGTCGCGCCTGTCTTCCGCCGTCGCGGCCTCTGCTGCGCCACCCGCACCGGCGGCTGCTGCGCTGCTGGGCTCGCGCCGCGGCTTTGCCGCGGTTGCTGCGGTGGCAGGGAATCGTCGGGAGCCGCCTTCTAGTTGCCTCTGCAGGTTTGTGGTGCGGTGTTGATGCCAAAGACCTGCTGCGTTGAGACTGAAGACCTGCTGTGCCGAGTCTGGGAACCTGCTCCGTTGCAACTGCGGGGTCATGGTGTTGTCTTCTTGCCGCTTGTTGCCGTAGACATTCCTGTTTGGTGTATCCTCGTTTGTGCTTTTGAATAGCTCCTCAAGTCCCCCCCCCCGGGGGGGAGGACGCGCGCGAGCACCCACCACCACCCACACGTCTTCTCCTCAAATTTCCTAGCTTGTGTTCTTTTTGCGGGCTCCCAAGTAAAGTTTCAAGCTGGGAAGATTGATGAATAGTTCCTTGCACACATGTCGCACAACCCCTTTGTCATCTCTTCCCCTTCTGCTAATCCGTGCCTGCGCTGGTGATTGAGTGCCACTTGGAAGGAAGATTAGAAAGGAAAAAAAATGGTCTTTGTTGTGAAAGCAACAAAACACAAACATGAGCAACGCTGGTGCATAAATCTCAATGAAAGTGCCACAAACATGAGCAGTGTATTCGAACTGCGGGCAAAGGGTCAAGCTGCAAGTTTATTATGTTTTCTAACACGCGGTCAGTTTTCAATCTTACACTCGCAACTCAAGACCTGACCTGGCGTGTAATGGCCTTGTTCCATTGCTGTTCGCTATGCGCCACATTCGGCAGAATGTGTTACGTTGCCATCCACTATGCACCACGTTCAGTAGAATGTGTTACGTTGCCATTCACTATGCACCACGTTCAGTAGAATGTGTTATGTTGCCATCCACTATGCACCATGTTCAGTAGAATGTGTTACGTTGCCATCCACTATGCACCACGTTCAGTAGAATGTGTTATGTTGCCATCCACTATGCACCACGTTCAGTAGAATGTGTTACGTTGCCATCCACCATGCACCACGTTCAGAAGAATGTGTTATGTTGCCATCCAATATGCACCACGTTCAGTAGAATGTGTTACGTTGCCATCCACTATGCACCACGTTCAGTAGAATGTGTTACGTTGCCATCCACTATGTACCATGTTCAGCAGAATGTGTTACGTTGCCATCCACTATGCGTAACGTTCAGTAGAATGTGTTACGTTGCCATCCACTATGCAC
>SZWC01011659.1:0-36656 GCA_023375785.1 Penium margaritaceum | reverse complement strand
GTCAGCCGCGTGGGGGTGCGGTGGGGCTGGTTTGGAGCCGGCGCGCGCGAAGGGGGGGGGTGGGGCAGCGAGAAGGCCGACCGTCGGCGTTCACAGGCCAGCGGTGGCCTGTTTTGAGTCGCGGTCAGCCGCGTGGGGGTGCGGTGGGGCTGGTTTGGAGCCGGCGCGCGCGAAGGGGGGGGGTGGGGCAGCGAGAAGGCCGACCGTCGGCGTTCACAGGCCAGCGGTGGCCTGTTTTGAGTCGCGGTCAGCCGCGTGGGGGTGCGGTGGGGCTGGTTTGGAGCCGGCGCGCGCGAAGGGGGGGGGTGGGGCAGCGAGAAGGCCGACCGTCGGCCTTGCCCATGCCGTGTTCCCCAACTTGTTTTTTGGTATATTGTCGTCAAAATTCTGTATGTACGGCCCACCAATGTTTCGTTCTGTTCTGGCTACCAAGAAGTGAAACTATATACGGCTCGGTTTCATGCCGCGACCCGGACACTGACGTGCTCGAACGTGCTACATCGTGCGCTGAAAGGTAATTCCGTACGGAGAAGCGGACAAGTGCTAGCTAGCAGCCGGCGGCTTGACAAAGATGTGCAAATGAGGACAAAAAAAAACAGAACGCCCCATGTCTTCGCTGTCCTTGTCAAGTCCCACAGCGGTGGTTTTCACGGCGTTTTGACAACGTGGCTGAAAACTTTTGAAAACCAACGAGGGTTGACTGTCGCGCAGTCGCAGTCGCTGTCATTGAGCATTCAAAATTTCAAATTCAAACTTCAACCGGGTCGCCATGCGACTCGACAAAGGAAGGGTAGGAGCGCACTATCCCTATTCCGCTCTTTCCCAAGGGAATGTGGTAGTGTGCTGAGGACGCATGTTCACTGTCTTCGCCACGTAGGGGAAGAAGGCATCCTCAATCCGCCTTACCAGATGCGAAGACAGACGGACGAGTGCCATGCACACAAGGGACTTGCTCGGTATGCAGAAACACGTCAACCCGACGCACACATAGAGGAGAAAAGACTCACCGTTTACACAACCTCTCACACCTGCAACACATCTTCCCCAACCAACAGTTCGTCCGCAGAACGTCTTCCTCCCGAAGCGGCACTTCTTCATGCCCGCAAGGCCCCCCCACAACCCCCACCTCCAGACCCCCCTTTGGGTTCCGTGTGCCGACTCAGCTTGCATGAAACCAGGTGAGGGTGGAGCCCCCCCACTGCCAGATGTGACTTCCTCAACGTCAAGCGGTTTGCCACAGTCGTTGTGTCGATGTTCACGTGGCTCGCAATCGCTTGCTACATGCTTCGCTATCCAACAGGGGCAGCGGAGCACATTCGACATTGGCAAATGCCAACGTTTTACACTTGCTTACCGCATCCTACGAGCCTACGTGTCCACGGCTACTGTTGACCGTTGTGATTACGCCCACCAACAACGTCACGTGGTTCGTCATTTCCGGATTGCCCCTTTTCGTCCGCAAACCTTGCCTGTGGACGTCGTCCTTCCTTGCACCATGCAATATCGCCCTAGCTCACCATTTCTTTTCCGCCGTACTTCATTTCTATGGCACCTGCTCACTGCACAACTACCTCCAACCAGTTTACGGCTCCATCTATCAGCAGTCCACCGCAACTCTCCACTTCCCGCCTTCGACCATGGATGCCAAACCTAAGGGTGAGTCGGCTTCTGCCTCCCATGCTCCGCCCCAAATGGGGGCCTTTCCCAACCTTCTTCACCACACAATCCCTGCTCTTGCAACGAGCGTCGCGACTACACATGATGCTCGTCCATTCTACCACTCAGTCTCACCTACAACGACAGTTGCATCTCTGTGGCCAGCTGCACTATCCCCTGCTCCCATTTCACCTCCACGATTTTCCTTCACTCGCGTTTATGCGACGTGACCTACAACCGTTACTGACTTCCACCATCATTCCTCCTTGGCTGGGGCCACACACGACCGCGCTTCACGTGTGCACCCTTACGCCCCGGTCCCTATGGTCAACGCTGCAGCTGACACTTTGTTGACGCCTCACGTGGGGCCCGCTCCCTGTGTAGGCTAGGTTGAAGGCTCGCATGGTGTTTCCCCACTCCCATTTCTTCCCCTCACAATGGCTGGAGGTGAAGATGGTGTGCTTCTTGCACGCACAGATGGCGACGTCTTGCGTGCGCGACCTACTCCCATCGCAGACCCTCCAGCCTCGTACATGTCGCCCCCCAACATGGGTGCACTACCCAGAGACAACAACGTGGACACCACTGCCATCTCCAATGGTGCACGTCATCAAACAATCATGAATGGTGCTATCCCCTGCCGCCTGTTGACGTCACGTGGTTTGCCACGAGATTTCTGGACCGTTCGGCGTGATTCCGCGCTCATGGCCGCCATGCGAGGTGAGCTCGTGCACTTCACCAACCGTGGGCAGCGCAGCTTGTTGTACTCCTCCATCGCACATCAGTCCGTGCAACGTTTTGGAGTTGTGCTAAACGAGGCGCAGGTATGTTCCCACTTGCACTGTGGAATTTGCATTGTGGAATGTGGACTTTAAACTATGCCACTGTCCACATTCAACATTCCACATTCCACATTCCACATTCCACATTCCACATCCCACATTCCACATTGAAAATTCCATAGTCCACATTCCACATTCCACAATCCACATTCCACATTCCACAATCCTCATTCCACATTCCACTTTCCACAATCCACACTCCTTCCACAATCCACATTCCACTATCCACAATTCACAATCCACCAATTCTACCACATTGTGGAATGTGGAATGTGGAATGTGGACTGAAAACCATTCCGCCTTCCACATTCCACATTCCACATTCCACATTCCACATTCCACAATCCACATTCAACATTCCATATTCCACAATCCACAATCCTCATTCCACATTTCATTTTCCACAATCCACAATCAACATTCAACATTCCACATTCCACTGTCCACTATCCATAATTCACAATTTACATTCCACTGTCCAGTATCCACAATCCACAATCCACACATTCAACAGTGTGGAATATGGGATGTGGATTGTGGACTGAAAACCATGCCACGTCCACCGTCCACATTCCACATTCCAAATTCCACATTGCACATTCCATATTTCACATTCCACTATCCACAATCCAAATTCCACATTCCACATTCCACATTCCACATTCCACATTCCAAATTCCACATTCCACATTCCACATTCCACATCCCACAAAACAACATTCGGATTGTTAGAGTAAGCGATAACTACGCTGAGCGACAGCTTCGACATGGCGTAGTCCGATCGACAATCGGAGATTTGTACGCAAAGTTACGAATTTTTATCCGTAAATACCCAGCTTGACCAGGAATTTTCAGATGTACAGGCCAGATTTAATTCTGGCATCCAGTCCAAGGGGGGAAAGGAGCCTGGATCTTTGAGTGTTACATGCACAGCAGGGCCGTGCATGCCTGCTAGCCAAGCTTGGTCAGCAACTGCGCAGTGCAAGCAAGCACTGCTGGGTACTTGACCCAGACTAGTCAGGGTGGCGCTACACCTGACTGGATTGTTGGGACCGCTTGCATCAGCATATGCAAACAGAGCTGTGGAGCACGGACCACTATGAATTAGGTGGTGAATGCACGAATAAGCATTGCATCAACTACCACATGCATGACTTAGCAACTACATCAGCTACTACATGCATGACTCAACAGCCGCATGCGGAGCCAAGAGTGGGGACCGCCCTGCGTCAGCAGCAACATGCACGGCTCAGCAGCTGGGACCACGGCCAAGTTACCAGCATTAAGGAAGCTTCCTTGAGGAGGAAGTTGCGTGCCATGGACCCAGAAGATTCCTCGAGGAGAANCGCTACACCTGACTGGATTGTTGGGACCGCTTGCATCAGCATATGCAAACAGAGCTGTGGAGCACGGACCACTATGAATTAGGTGGTGAATGCACGAATAAGCATTGCATCAACTACCACATGCATGACTTAGCAACTACATCAGCTACTACATGCATGACTCAGCAGCCGCATGCGGAGCCAAGAGTGGGGACCGCCCTGCGTCAGCAGCAACATGCACGGCTCAGCAGCTGGGACCACGGCCAAGTTACCAGCATTAAGGAAGCTTCCTTGAGGAGGAAGTTGCGTGCCATGGACCCAGAAGATTCCTCGAGGAGAAAGCTACGACCTTGCAGCAGGAAGCGTCCTCTGGGCATAGTGCAGCTGGTCAACTTGCCAGGATCCTAGTATAAAAGTAGATTAGACACAGTCAGTCCAGTAATTCCAACAACTCCAACAACTCCAACAACTCCAACAACTCCAATAACTCCAACACAACTTCAATAACAACTCCATCAACTCTACCAGTTGCATCGGCAGTCCTTCTTTGCCATACAATGCCTCAGACCAAGACTCTGCAGACGCTCTCTCACTTGAAAACCCACGTGAGCCTGGTAGCCTTCTGCCAGCCTCGGTTGGTGGACGCCCCTGACAACCTGGATGCCATTTCACCTAAAAGTATGGTGACCGTGCTTAGACCCTTGCAACGACAGCCTTGACGGCCTAGTAAGGTGTTGCGCCCTCGGATGGGGCAGGTTGCGTCAGATCATTGAGTTGAGTTGTGTTTTACCACTGTTTCCTTGTACCATACTTGTACTTGATATTCTTTTTCAATTACAATTTTGAATCCAAGTCTTCCGCTTCTGCACTTGGAGTACAAGGTTTTCTTGCTGGGCACATAGATCCTGGACAGCAACAAGACCCCCTTACTACATCAAAGCACGTGGTGACATTGTCACTGTAGGCTCCAAAAACCCCAACATGGTATCAGAGCACAAGGACGTCTGGACATGCTCAACATGCGATTAGAGCATCAGAACCGTGCCTCCAGCAATAAGCAACAATTACAACTCAAGCTTCAAAGAATGACAACATCTGTCATCACTCACAAGTGGCAGGGTGAGCGTATGACGTGGCGATCCTACACACATGGAGTTATAGAGGACGCTTTGAGCGACCTCAATGTGGAGAGCCTACACATAGACTCTCAATAGTTGAATGGCCTCTCAGCGCCGAGCTTGTGCACGGACCAAGGATGTGGTCCAAGGAGAGAGCAAGAAGTAGCTGAGGCGACGAAGCGCTCAAGAGAGGAGGTGATTTGAACAAGGGCACCCCGTTACAACGTGCTTGTAAATGAAGTCTTGCGGCAACACTTGACTGACACAAGTTTTGAAGCTCACTGTCCATAGCTTCAGCAGCAGTTGTCCCGGACTCAACAACAAGTGCATCTTCAACATCAGCTTGAACTGGCACAACTACCATCATCATCAACTACATCAGTCCCGCAAGCAGATGTGGCATAGTTTATGCCACAAGCTCTCATGCCAATGCAGATCCCAATGGTAAGATCCACAACATACGGCATGATACAGCTTTGCGTGGTTCAGCCACAACATGTAGTAACGGAGGTGCCATCTATGGCACTCGTACCATGACTGCTTGATACAGGTCAGCATGAGACAACTGGGGAGCAATCTTTCAGGCATGAAAGCATAAAGTAACGACACCAGATTGGCAAGTAGCAGCTCCTTTGCCAACGAGAGAGGCATTCGTGTGAGCTGTTAGTTGCCCACGCAGCTCAACCCAAAGGTCAGGGGACGCAGATCCAACAACAGAATGAGGCATTACGGCTGAAAAAGGATTCATCGGCGTTACATAATCCATCTGCATGACTACCATAGCTTAGTTCTCCTCTAGACATGCTAGAGCGTGTCCGTCCTCACAAGACAAACTCACCTTTATCTGCTCATAGAGGAAGCATGCAGACGCTTCTAACGTTCCTTAAAGCATCCACAACGACACAATTGCAACCGTCAAAGCATGCAATAGTGCCACCAGGCTATCAAGTGCCAGAAGTAGCAGCTGTCAACAAGCAGCGGTACTTTGCGAACACCTAAGTGATGATATCACGAGGGTCGGCATCACTCCATCCACTGATTTATGAGTCGCAAGTAGGGAAGCTATGGGCAACAACCCAGGTTGCCAAAGAGCCAAGGCAAGCAGCCGTCTTGCAGCAGCTCATGGAGGGTGGAGTGGTGACGGAGGAACCAGACTGCCATCAGCAGCCTAACAACGGCAAGCAGTAGTCGCAACAACAGTGCCTACTTGAGAGAAAAGTGTCGGCACTAGTGGTCATAGGGTTGGACGACGCGCCAAATGTGCACAAGCTGACCAACGAAGCGCATAGTGGCTACGCATCCCAGATGGAGTTTTCATGCTCCATCCACCAGAAGACAACCTAGCAGCTGAATGCTGATGGTGCAGCAGAGCAACTAAGGTGGACGTGTTTTCAACAGTAGACAGAGGTTCACATGAGCCTCAAAGTGCGTGACAAGCTGACTCTTGATCAGCTTGTACAGAGCCAACGCGACAGCAGCATACACTGCCAATGCAGCAGGCGGCCAAGCAAACGCCAGCGTACGACTTGTAAAAGCAACAGTGATGTAGCATGTGCTCGTATATGGAGCCACAAGCATATGGGAGCTCACATGATGAGCTTACAGACTGTAAGTGTATCGACACAACATTGGTACAAGAGGAAGCAGCATGGTGGCAGATCCGGGGCAGCCCACCACCATCGACGTAGTAGTGACGAGCGCATTAAGGCAGAGACGCTCGTCAGCATTCTGACATGTGCTTCTGACAACCGCAAAACCCGATCCATGATGCGGAGCGAGCAACAACAGAGGAAGAAGACGAAGAAAAATAAAGGGGACTGTCTGAGTAAAAAAAAGGGGGTTAATATCCCAAAGCACTAATTGGTTGTAGCATCGGAACTGGCAAGTGCAGTAGAAGCACAAGTGTAGCAGAGTTTCATGATGCAATGTTTTAACCGAAGTCAAGGTGCGACAGAGTTTCATGATCATGAATCTGCTCAGCGACAGAAAGAAGGTGTGGATCCAAAGGCAAGACAAAGCCAAAGGAAAAAAAACCTGCACTGGCAACGATCCCCACACTGAGAGCACATCAATCTCTACATTTTCACACTTGACCACGACAACATCAGCAAGAATTCATTTTGCATCTGAGGAGACCTCTGCCCTCCTTTAGGCATCCGAGTGAATTAAAATTCTTGATCACATCTGTAGAGGAGCACGTTGGCATCGACCATAGCTACAGCAGCCGTGAAAGTGCAATCAGTAGCTTACTTCGTCAAAGCAATGGCAAAGGAGATTCAAGAGTGAGGGGGAGGGAGAGCAAAGGTGTTGTTCAAACCTTGAAGTAGCACTTAATGTAGCAAGCTGGGAGGCAAACCAAATCCTTCCAGAGTGACACGTGGAGGCAGTAAGCCCACCTGGTGTCAGGTGGCATGAACAAACGGAGTAATCGCGCTCCGTGACAAAATCCTGCCGGGGCGGAAGGTGGAGGCAATAAGCCCACCAGGTGTCGGGTGGCGTGCACAAATGGAGCAGCAAAGCTCCATGTCAAAATCTTGCCGGAGAGGCAGGTGGACGTAATAAGCCCACCACGTGTTTGGTTAAATGCACAAATGGAGCAGTTACGCTCCATGGCAAAATCCTACCGGGGCGGCAGGTGGACGCAATAAGCCCACTACGTGTCTGGTGGCATGCATGAATGGAGCAGTTATGCTCCATGGAAAAATCCTACCGGAGTAGCAGATGGAAGCAGTTAGTCCATGCTGACGAAGGCGACATGCATGGAGACTGGCGACATGCACAATCTGCTCACAATTGCTCAACACCAGATTCTGCAGCCAGTCAAAACTTGCGACAGAGACGTCGGACCTCTGGAGCAGTCGAGGATCTCCTCCTCAAATTTCCACCTGAAGGCAAAAGTTGGTTGAGGGGCACGTTTGCTCCTCACGGTTGCAAGTCACTCTCTGACAACAACGTGCTCAGTAGCAACTGATCTCACAGTAGGAGCTAAAGCAGCAGTGCAGTAGTCGGAGCAGCTGTCGGAGTGAAAGCGAGGAGTCCAAGGTCCAGGAACGACCTTGCAGTAGCTCATCGTGATCACCACGAGTACGTGGCTAAGCCTGTTCGTCATGCGGATCGGAGCTATAAAGGCGACTTGTTGTGAGCCTTCTAGAAGGTGGATGCAACGACCACCACCAGTAGCAATAGCAGCAGCGATTGTAAAAAATGGGAGACGTCCCAGGTCTGCTACAGGTAGCCTGGTGGATAAAAAACTGCCACAATTCAGATTTTGTTTCGGCAGCAGTCAGAACCTTGTTTTTGGTTTCCTCACCCAAAAAAAATACGCAGGGCGAGTTTAATTCTCGCCGCCGTGGATCCTCCTTCCTCAGCAATCGGTGCAGCAGCAAAGTAATGGTAGTAGCTGGAGAACCAACAACCAGCAACAGTAGGTAACTATTTTAATTCTCATCGCAACAGCTCTTCTCGCACTTTTCTTACACTGGAGTTGACCACTTACGGTGGCGTGACGTGCTGACATCGACACCAAAAAAAGTATGGTGTGGGCACTACACAGTGGACGGGGAATGCAGCTGCACGAGGACGAGCTTTGATGCGCAATGTTGCGCGACCGCATTAGCTCGCCTAAAAAAAAGGGCTCGCTCTTGCAAGCGAAATAGGGGCTGATAAGGGGGAGCACCGAGCAAAGGGGAGGAGTGGAGCGATGTCCATGTTTGACGTGGCTCCAACAGCACCAGCTCGCCGCGATGTTGAGCTGGGCCAAAGGGCCTGCCGCGACGGCGGACACCGGCGTGGCAAGGTCCTGCCGTGACGGAAGGCTGGCGCGAAGCCCCTTGCCGTGACGGCAGGTTGGCCGGTTGGCGACCAGCGAATGAGGCCTCGCATGAGGCCTCCACTTGAGAGGAGTAGCCGAGAGAGACAAAAAGGGAGCTGGACAAAGTCCGCCCCTTGAGCAACGAACATTGGCAGAGGGCCGCGCGGAAGCAGCGCGAGGCCAAGGCCATGGCCGGTGGAGCCATGGCGAGCTCCGATCGACGAAGCCGGCGGGCTGCGTGTAAAAAGAAAATAAAGGTGGAAGGGGCACAGTTCTGGTCGACAAAAAGAAGGGTACCCGTGAAGGGTAGCCCGAAAACGCAGCATAAATTGTGGGGCAATGCGTCTTTTGATCGAAGAAATTGAGAAGCAATGACCGAGAAAGCTATAGAGAACCACTAGAGCAACTACGCCGGCGGAGATGACGCAGTTGACTTTGAAGTCGCCACCAGTGTCCAGAAGAGTCAGAAATTGACAAATAATGGACATGGGGCACGATGGTTGCCTGAGCAGTGGCGGAGTCAAACCTAAGCAGCTGACTGTCCCTGAAGTAAGTGGTAGAAGTAGTTGAGGACGGTCGTCAAAGCAGGTGGCTAAAGCGACAGGGGGAGCAGAAGGCTACAGCATCAGAAAACTGAGACTGGCAATGGGCTTTTATACTCGTCCGCTAGGGGTGGCTGTAGCAGGTTGGCGGTCCAAGCAGGCGATCCGAAGCAGCGGTCCCGCTTCGTTAGTGCCGCATTAGTGGAAGCTTTCAGACCCTTCCACTACACAGCCAAGCACGTAAATGGCAAGCACAGTGGCTTGCGCTGTCGGAGGTTGCTTCTGCATGAAGAAAACTCACCGGGGAGAAGGGTGATGAACCTGACCTCACCCAATTTAATTTTTTACTCCACCCGTCCAGCTTCAACCACACAACGACCCCAAGAAAACCCATGAAAGCTTAGAACGAGCTTTTCCAAGGCGATACTCAACCGATTGGAGCCTCGTTTTCTCCTAAAAATTCCCAACAGCCGGAGAACACCCAAGAGCAACCCGAAAGTCTCTTCTGATAGCAGAACTTTACTTTTAGGCAGCTGAAACCTCCACCAATCACTCATTTCTCCACTAAAAAAATGTGACAGTCTCCGCATTCATCAGCGCACCTATCGAGAGGGAGTGTTAATGTGAGCGATTATTTCGCTGAGCGACAGCTTCAACATGGCGCAGTCGCATCGACAATCAGAGGTTGGTATGCAAAGTTACGGGTTTTTATTTGTAAATACCCAGGTGCGGCTTGACCAAGAATTTTCTGATGGACAAGCAAAATTTAATTCTGGCATCCAGGTCCAAGGGGGGAAAGAAGCCGGGATCTTTGAGTGCTACATGCACAGCAGGGCTGTGCATGCCTACTGGCCCAGCTTGGTCAACAGTTGCGTAATGCAAGCAAGCACTGCTAGGTACTTGACCCAGACCAGTCAGGGTGGGGCTACACCTGACTGGACTGTTGGGTCCGCTTGCATCAGCATATGCAAGCAGAGCTCTGGAGTAGGGACCAATTTAAATCAGGTGGTGCATGCACGACTCAGCATTACATCAATTACCACATGCACGACTCAGCAACTACATCAGCTACTACATGCACGACTCAGGAGCTACACGCGGAGCCAAGAGTGGGGACCGCCCTACGTCAGCAGCAACATGCATGACTTAGTAGCTGGGACCACGGCCAAGTTACCAGCATTTAGGATGCTTTCTTGAGGAGGAAGCTACGTGCCTTGAATCGGGAAGATTCCTTGAGGAGGAAGCTACGACCTTGCAACAGGAAGGTTCCTCTTGGCACAGTGCAGTTGGTCAACTTGCCAGGATCCCAATATAAAAGCAGACCGGACTCAGTCAGTCCAGTAACTCCAAAAACTCTAATAACTCCAACAAAACTTTAACATCAACTCCATCAACTCTACCAGTTTTACCAGCAGTCTTCCTTTGCTAGACAACGCCTCATACCAAGACTCTGCAGACGCTCTCTCACCAAAAGACCCACGTGAGCCTGGCAGCCTTCTACCAGCCTGGGTTGGTGGACGCCCCTGACAACCTGGAGGCCATTTCACTTGAAAGTACGCTCATCGTGCTGAGACCCTTGCATCGATGGCCTTAACGACCTAGCAAGGTGTTACACCCTCGGATGGGGCAAGTTGTGTCAGAGCATTGAGTTAAGCTGTTTTTCAATGCAGTTTCCTTGTACCATACTTGTACTTGATGGTATTTTTCAATTACAAGTTTGAATCCAAGTCTTCCGCTTCCGCACATTGGAGTACAAGGTTTGCTTGTTAGGCGCACAGAATACTGGAAAATAGTAAGACCCCCTTGCTGTATTAGAGCACGAAGTGACTTTGTCAATGCAGGCTCCAAAACCCCAACACCACTAACCATAATCCTAATTCCAAATTCCACATTCCACATTCCAGATTTCAAATTTCACTTTCCACAATCCACAATCCACAGTCCAATGTCCTAAATTTGTATTTCAATTTCCACTATCCACAATTCACAATCCACATTCCACATTCCACATTCCACTTTCCACATTCCACAGTGCCTCTCTCCACTAAAGTCACTCTGCATACCACAACACACATACCGCCATGCACATTCCCCTTGCATATTAAGTGCCGGGTCGACATGATACACCGCACTTGGATGAATTCCATGCGCATTGTTGGCCGGAGTGGGTCTGACTTCAACTGGCAAAGCCAGCGGATCGATGTTCCCGATGCCACATGGGAAGAGTGGGAGAGCCTGGTCAAGGATTTTATGAAGCTGTGTGACATGGTTTTCCCGTAGTGGACGGATGCACTCGCATTTTGGGGTGGGGACACGATGATAGGGCACGCCGCCATGGCCGTTGGACAGTCCCCGTGCGACGACCTCGAAAACGAGGTTAATGGAACTTCTACATCTCCATCTAGTGGTTCGGATGGAGACGGAAATGACACAACCCATCGTGCATCTAGGCAAGCACGGCGTTGCATTGCCGACGAGCATATGGAGTATTTGAGGGAAATAATCCATGTCAGCAACATCACTCATACTTTTAGAGAGGAGGGGCCACGAATGACTTACGAGCATGCAGTTGAAGCCCTGAACGATGATCCCGCGTTGAAGGACGTCGAAAAGCTAGACATCCTGGATCTATTCAAGTCAGAGAATAGGTGTTGCGAGTACTTGTACCTCAAAGGGCAACTGCACCAAACTTACATAAGGCGCCGCCTTTTTTCATGCCGTGCTCTAACACCACGGTCCTCAACTCCTTTGCCCTCTCCTCCAGCTACTCGTTGGCAAGTGCACGCCCGTGCAACCACCGAACCAGGAGAGGGTGACATTGCAAGTGCTGAGGCGCTGGGACCTAGTCGCCCGGATGATGGTAGTGGTATGGAACGGGCCATTGTTGTGGAGGACACGACCATTGTGCTCAGTGATGACAATGATAGTGTCAAGATGGCCCATGGCTTGGTACACAAAGACATAGATGTGTGTTTTGTAATGCATGCGGTATGGAGTAAGTAATGATCTGGAATTGAGTGTTTCTTGTGTAACAGTGTTACATGGTGCACAAAGGCCCTCCCCATCCATTAAATAAGCACAGAAGAACAAAGTACACACTTACTATGTTGTGGTGCTAAAATGTGTAAGTTGAAGGCAGGGATACAAATTTGTCTTTCTCTTGCCAAATATTGGGATGAAAGCATATGTTTATGCATATGCACTTACTATGTTGTTTGGAACTTAACTTAAACTTCAACTATTATGACTTCCCTGGCATGACATGAAAACAACCATGACGGCTAAGGCATTCATGATATTATTATGCATGCCCCTAATCATATTTTAGAGATTCTAAAATACCCTAATTAGTGTAATGAAGGTATGAAATAGATCATATTCATTTGATCACATGAATTTATTTTTTCACCTTTGTCTTATTTTAAATTTATTATTTATGAGAGTAGCAATCACGTAGTAATAATCCTAGAAACAAATATCAAAATCTTGGAAATGAAGCAATTGCAAAGAAATGATGCACCTCCCAACATTGTTCATGTAAGTAGTTCATACTGCGTAGGCAATATGTCTTTATTTTTTCAGGGTTTAGGGTTCAGGGTTTTGGCATATGTTGTAATTTACATGACAGAAGCAAGTATGAAAGATATTGAGAAACATGTGCAATTGGAAATTACAACCCTAAAACTGGCGGCTTCATGTCACGAAATTCTCATGGGTAGAATGAAAATTCTTCTACAAAATCTTCCATAGAGCTACCATATTCACGATTCTTGAAGAATTAATGCCATATTGAAAGGTCATACAAACATTTGCAAAAATAATACTCCTTAATGTCAATGTTGTTTGCGCATGGCATATAATATTGACATGTTGTCATCATCATATTTAAAAAGAACCACAAAACCCTTTATCGAGGGGTTCATGTGTTTTTAAGAGATCATCTGTGAGTTGTTTACAAATATTATAGAATCTGCCACTTTTTAAAAGGGAACTTGCTCAACGTGGCTATTATGGGGTCTAGTGGGTGTCGATGCAAAAGTACAAGCTCGAAATAGGATTTTTTTATACAATTTTCTTGCAAAGGGGTGGTTTTGTGTGTTGAAGGAATTTTAATGGAAATTTCCTGAATTCTGATGGAGCTTGAAATTGTTTCCTTTCTTTATAGGTAAAGCCTAGTTCATGAATATATGGATTTTGGATTACATATGAAAGCTTACACCCCCAAAATGATTTTTGCATGTTACAAAATGGGAAATTGATATTCATTGGTCGATCATGATTCTTGTGTGTGGGGATGTCACATGTCCCTCCTTGATTTGCTCAAATGTTGATGTTTGTTATCAATTAGGCAGAGAAATGGTGTTGGTCATAGATTGTCCATGTTTTCCAAATTATAGGTATAATTTGATTAAGATTTTAGTTGTTTTTAAAATTTCTTTGCCCCTTGGATTTTTTTGGATATCGTGCCAGTTTTCCCCACTTCTTGTTAGTGGCCATAACGGAACAAAAATCATACTTTTACCCACTTGATTAGAGGGCATTGCTATGCACACATGTTATATAGTTATGGAAGCCATGCTTCAACATTGGAAGTTACCAGTTGTAAATGCGAATTCAATTGCTTCTTTCATTAGAAAACTGAAGTTGCAGAACGAGATGCTTAACCCTTCTTGACTGGAGAAGCCTTTAGCTGTTCAAGTAAAAAAACATGATTGACGGGGGATGTCAATGGAACCTAGGTGGCACACTGAAGGATTACTTCTACATTTGGCTATGGTTTGTAGCTTTATCGCTCTTCAAGTGACTTGATCACATAAAGTCCGGATATGGAGTACAACCAAATGAAATCGCCCGTCCTTTCAGATACGCAAAAGGGTATCGACTTCCAAGCCGCCAGAATCCTGCCGTCGTTGCAGGTTGAGTTGCGTCAATGCAGATGGTTCGAACTGTCTTGCATGATGAAGAAGCTATGGCTCACAACTACAGCAAACCTACTCTTACGCGCTAAGTTTGGGTGCTGAATGTTTATGAAGTGTGTTCTCTATCTGATTTTCCCGGTCAGTATTTACTGCCATCACAGTGGACCTTTATGTGCTGTTCATAAAATACTTTCTCCACAGCACTAACAACTCGCATCGCCCACCCACCGGGCAAAGGATGTCCTTGAGATCTAGGCGTAGCGCGTGAGAGTCGTGCATCTATGTGATGCGGCCAACATCCGACCGCTCATCAGCGTTCACATCGACAGCGGATGTCATTCAAGACTCACAGCAGCCAATGCCAGTCCACCGCGAGAGAACACCGCATGCATTCAGTATGGTCATGTTTGTCGTTTAGCCATGTTTTTGATAATCCATCGGAAACTTGTCGCGGCTTGGAGTCCTCATTCATATTGGCCATAAGAGTGTCGCTCGGTATCAGATATGGCCATCATTGACTGCGCTCCGCAGCATCCGCTACTGTTTTAGCCATATTCAAGCGCGCGCTGGATGCTTCTTCCAAATGTGGCCATGAAGACGGCCGGCGGATAAAGGATCACGCGAGCGAGCAATATTCACAAAAGAAGCTCCATATACAATCGGTGATTTCCAAAAGCAGTTCTCAATATCTAATGGCACAAAGAATTACATAAAAGGTAAAACACTTCCATTGCATCATGCTCCAAGAGATGAAAAATTAAAATCAAAATATTGAAAGAAACAAATGATAATGATAAATGATAAGTATAAATTCTTCAAAGAAGCTTGAATCGTAGAATAGGTTCAAAAAATTGAAATTTATCACTCACCCTTCATTGGTTCATAAAATTAGGTAAATTAAACTTCCTTATCAAAACATTAATTTTAAATTCAAGTTAATGATTATTTTTTCATGAAATATTGATATGTTTATTCTGATATATTACCCATAAAATTTATTTAATTTAAGATAAAATAAGATATATAACTAATTCATTTACAGTTCATATTTACTTAATTTAAAACCTAAACCTTAAATTATGTAAAAATATACTTTGTCGTACATAAGATCAATGATTTGATTTTAATTAAAACTCTAGATATAATTAATTATTAAATTTATTTAATTATCACAAAATATTCACTCTATTTAAATATCTTGATGTAATTCATCATCTCTTGGAGCATGCTTCAATGGAAATTGTTCACCTTTTATGTACATCCTTTTGCCTTTGGATGTTGAGAATTGCTTTTGGAGATCACCGATTGTTTATGGGGCTTCTTCATAGATATCGCTCGCCGCGCGACCCTTTATCGGCCGGCCGCCTTTATAGCCACATTTGAAGGAAGAAGCCGACGCGCGCTTGAATATGGCTAAAACAGTAAGGGATGCTGTGGAGCGCAGTCGATAATGGCCAGATCTGATCTCAAGCGACACCTTATGGACCATATGTACGACGACGCCTACCCGCGGCCATTTTCTAAAACATCTTTTAGAACTGAGCCAGAAAACAAAAATGACCTTCAGTATCGCACTTCTCAAGACCACGCAGCTCCATAGTCACATGCATAGTACGATAGTCCCACAAAAAGCGTCACGATTTTGAGCAAATTTATCTCACCTGCCTGCCACCGTGGAAAGGTACCATCCTGCATGCGGATTTTGCGACCTTAACGGGATTCGCAACCTTGGCCACAGTTGGCCACGTCCGGCCGGAAGGTTCTCCACTGCCAACTTTGACAACGGCAACGTTACAAGGTACCACGTTCCGGATGTTTGAAAACACTCTCCACCCTGTTCGAAGGATTTTGAATACCATTCACCCCGTGTTTCGATGTTTGGACTCCAAAAGCCCCAACTTCAAAAGCCCCAACTTCAACATTTTGATCTCAGGGCGCCCCAGAGCCGGAGTGTCAGTCATGAGGAACCCTATCGGGTACACGGTCATTATCCAAAAGTTTTCACTTTGCGACTCCATTGGAATATCTCAATATTGAGAATTTTATCATTATCAAACATGTTAATGAAGTAAATGAGACCGTCAAGAAAGGCGAGAGGGGGTTGGGGGGGGATGGGCGGATAAATTGTTCAAATTCAATGGGAGGGGGCGAGGTTCATAAAACAAACACGTCAGAAATTGAAAACCGATGCTATGATTCTCTTCTACCTGTCATGTAGGTCGTGTTCCGAGAAATAGAAAGAATGCTAAAAATAACATAAACGACTCAATACGGGTAGCGGGAGGGCCAATTCTGTTGGTGTGTGGGCTTTGGCCTGACACCCTTTTGAGGACAGCGAGGTTTACTTGGGGTGTGGCACGATACTATGGTCGAAGTTATGCTGGTCGAGACCTGCGCATCTATTGAGTTCTACTGCTGTGAGGTGGAGATCCGTTGCCTCCATGTGCTATGTATAATCCATGCAAGGCTATGCTGGTCGAGAATCGCGCACCTAGTGAGCTCTACCGGTGTGGCGTGGAGACCCATTGCCTACATGTGTTATGTATGATCCATGCATGATGTGGTCGAGACCTGGACACCCGGAGACATTTTCCGAGGTCATGAGGAGACCATGTTTCTCTCTCTCTTGTGTGATGTTTCACACATAGGTGTGTGATTGACTTCTTGCATGGTCGAGACCTGGGCACTTGGTCGGATGCACCATTGTCATGAGGAAACCTTGTGCTTTGGTATGCTTGATCGGTGCTCGCTATGATTGGTTGCCCGAGCCATCCTTTCTTGCTATCGCTCAGACATCGTTATGTTGACAGTTGTGTCAGCCAGGGGGAGTGTTGGTGTGTGGCGCTTCCACTCGTCACGAGCGACGACCAGGAGAGCAGCGGTACAGGAGAGCACGACGACATGGTGCTCGATGCAGACCCCGGAGGCAGCGGCGCGTCGGCAGATGGTGGACCACCTAGTCGGAACTGACCAACGACTGCCCCAGCATCGTGGATGCTGTCTCGGACCTCCTATAGTTCTTATGCAGCCTATCCTTGATGCGGACGCAGCTGGCGCCGGAGCATCGACGAGTGGTGGCTCCATCTACCAGCAGCTGCCAGAGAGCTGCCACGACCCCTTGGGTGCTTGCTGGGATGCTTTGCGGTTTTTTCTACGGACGCTAGAGTTTTCTCGGTGGACAGGTGCGTGAGCCTGATTTGCATGTTTTGCATTGTCTGTCCACGAATCGGTGCCGGACTTATGTGTGTGACTAGTCGTAGCGTCTGACTCGAGATGCTGCATCTCTAGCTTCAGACGGTGTAGCGTTCTGATTTGTCTGCGCAGAGTTACGGCCAGAACAAAGTTTTTAGGCCGGTTTCAGGATAGACCTTGCACTGCCGCATGCGACACCCGTGTGCGCCGCGACAGGTATTTATGCTATGGACTTGTCATTTGTTATTCCTCTATGCATGTGTTTTATTTATGGGAGCACATTTGACACTCAGTTTGTGTCGCCTAGCTAAACCCTTGTCGTTTTGCGTCCGACCTGTGTTGACGCCGCGAGCTGACTGAGCGCTGACGTCCAGTCCATGGCAAGCGTACTAGGAAGCTTCCTAGAATATTTTCATGGTATCAGAGCAGTGAGACAGTTCTCGCCGAGCTGCGCAGTAGAGATGCAGCAGAGCAGCAGCAGTGAGCGTCACCGCTGGAGGCGATCCACTAGGACCTGTCGACATCACCCGACCGCTAGCGACATCACCCACCTTCAACACGTGAGAGTGCATTAGTAGGTGACAATTGCAGCAGGCGGCAACCGCTAGCAGCTGCCGCCATTGGCGCTAGTAGAGGCGGCAACAGGCCGCAGCCGCAGCAGGCAGCGGCAGGCAGCAGCAAGAGCAGCAGTGCACGGCCGCAACAACGCGCAACAGTAGCAGCGCGTAGCAGGAGCAACGCGCAGGAGCGCTACGCAGCAGCAGCAGGCGGCGGCGGATAGCAGCAGTGTTGAACTCTAGCAGTAGAAGCAACAGCAGAAGCGTAGTAGAGCAGTAGCGTAGTAGTAGCGCGCGGCTACAGCGACACGTAGCAGCCGTAACGCATAGCAGCAGTAGCAGCACGCAGCTGCGCTGCAGTACAAGAGCTGCTTAAAGCCACTATCACAGTTGTGCAAGCAGCTGCGCGAGTGCTACTTCAGGTGCCGGCACAGCAGCAGCAGCGGCGAGCAGCCACATGAGCAACGGCGGCAGTGAGTAGTTGTAGTAGCAACGACGGCGGCAAGCAGCTGTAGTAGCAGCGACAACATGCAGAAGGCGGCAGTGAGCAACAACAGCAGTAGCAGCGGCATGCAGCTGCAGTAGTTGCAACGGCGTGTAGTAGGCGCATCGGCAGCAGCAACAACAGCGGCGGCGCCGGCGGGCAGCTGTAGCGCGCGGCTGCAGTTGCTCACGTGGGCTGCAACAGTAGCAGCAGCCCACGCAGTAGTGGCAATCGTAGTAGCAGTAGCCACTACTGCTGCTTGCTTGTCCCACGAAGCTATATCGCAGCTTCGCATTGCGAGCAAGCAGCGCGAGGCTGCTTGCTCGCAGCGAGCGAGCTTGCCGAGCGAGCTCGCTCGACGGACTCGCCGAGCGAGCTCGCTCGACGGGCTCGCTCGAGGCGAGGCTCGAGCCTGCACATAAAAAAAAGGGCAGGGGGAGAGCACAGGGGGAGGGCCTCAAGGGGGCATCCCGGAACAATCCCAAAAGGGGCACCCGAGGAGGTGACGCATGAGAAAAAAAGGGAAAAGGGGGGGGGGGGAGACAGTGGACAGGGGATTCCTCGAGTGGGGCATTTGAGTAAGACCCCGAGAAGGGGTACCCAACTCGCGCCGAGTGTTTCGTGAACCAAAAAAAAGAAAAAGAGGAGTTTTTGTGTTCTTTTGTTTATCTTACTTTTTCTCATGGCCTCAAGCCATGAGAAAAAGTATGATAAACAAAAGAACACATCCAAGGCTGACAACGGGAACCGTTGTAGCAACAGACGTCGCGAGAGTCGCAATAGTAGCAACAGCGAAGGTGGCTTGAGGCCACAACCGTCTGTTGACGACGGCAACCGGTGCAGCACCAGCGGCACCGAAGGCGACTTGAGGTCGCACGTTGCGATAGTTGCACCATCGCCACCGGATGCAACATTGTAGCAACACACTACGGCTCAGGTTGTCGTTGTGACTGACGAATTCGTAGCCCATTTGAGAGACATTGTTGCATTCGTATCCCTCCACGTGGTGCTTTGCACCACCGGGGTCGAGTGTGTGAGATTACTACCTACGCTCAGCTCTCAACATGAGCTACGCAGTGTGGCCGTGGGCGTTGCCATTGCCGTGGTCTGTGCCTGAGACACAGTCGTGGCAGCCGCCACAGGCACAGTGGTCGATGCAACCGTGGCATGAGTTTCACTTGTCCTCTGGGTTTTCGTGCTATTACTGTTGAGATAGGCAGCATGGTTGGCCCCAATGCCGACAGCGCCCTCCTGGATGGCATCGCCCTTGGGTACGATCCTCCCCACCTCCTCGTTCAGTGGATACGTCAACGAGTGATGCCACAGCGCTTCTGCGTAGTGATATGGCCGCCCTACACATGGAGGTCCGGAACCTCAAGTGCATGGTTTAGCAGCTCCTTGACCACACGACTTCCGAGCGAGCTTCCACCCCGCCGCAGGTGTCACCTCCCACTTCATCTTCATCTTCCTCCCGATCTTGCATCCCTTCCTCCGACGATGCTAGTATGCCGGATCTGTCGTCTACATCCGTCACCCTCTGCTCCGTCTTGGAGGCTGTCGGCATCATACCAACGGATGGACCCTCAGCCCCTCACCGTACCGCTCGTTCTTGCACTCGACGTGCACGGCGGCGAGCTACTTGTCTTGCACGTCGCGCACAGGCAGCACCATCAGACGTGGCTGTGGGAGGAGTCATAGGTGACGAGACCCCTTTGTCTCCTATCCACGGGTTGGTCTGCCGAGTCTCCACAGGTCCTACCAAGGCGTCAATCGTGGAGGGAATGGTTTTTCTGCCGACGACCTCGGTGGAGATCGGCATTGGTGAGGCGACTGCTGTACAGCGCAGGATGGTTGAGGCGGATGACGCTACACAACAGACTCAGCTAGCGAAGCGTTCAGCAGGGAGAGACGTCCGTCCTGATGGAGACTCTTCGTGAGAGGAGGATTGGTCCAATGCTGAGTCAGAGTCGGGGATGGAGATGGTGTTCGTTGATACCTTGGCGGATGACATGATGACAGCCGATGTAGGAGCTATGCCTGACGATGTGCGCACTCCCGCGGTTGTAGGTGATAGAGATGCTGATGCTCGGCCCACAACAGATGCCCAGGTCATTCTCACAGATAGAGCTGGACAGCAGGAGCTGGTGATGGATCACCAAGACGAGGTAGACTTCCTCTATGAGGATCAGTCGTCCGTCGGGGATTGGTTCGACACAGAGTTGCTAACATACATAGAGGCCCAGTGCGTTGCCGTATTTGCAGTAGCCGCAACATGAGCACGAGATGGCCCCTCGGTGACAGCGGACGGGTGCGTGTGCGACGTGGAGGATGCAGAGCGAGCTGAAGACCTCCGTCTCCTTGCTGTCCTGACCGATGTCGCTAACACCATGGCGGTTCCAGATGATGATACTCGTCCGAGCTACAGTTCCTACACCCGAGTGCCTGCGCTCCGCGGTCGACAAGTAGGAGGCAGTGGTGGCTCGAGTGGAGGCGCATGTGTATAGTCTCATGGTCGAGCTCCGGGAGGCTCGCAGCCGTTGTTACACCGTGGATGTTCTAGCACGACGGGCTGTCGAGGAGTGTTTGCAGAATGTACACAGGCGTCTCGAGACAGCTGGGTGGTCTCTACAGGATGCACGTCTGGGACAAGCGGGTCTCTAGCAGCAGGTGGATGATGGGTTGCGCACCGGGGGTCACGAGGACCACCACGACACTGACCGTACATTTGATGACCACAACGTCACCGTGGATGCAGTTGTACCTACACATGCCGACGTCCGGCCAGCAGCTGACGGCCGAGTAACAGGTGTGTCATGAGCAGCAGGTGCCTTCGGAGCAGTCGTTCCTACAGCCCCAGATGTCTTATGTGGCGACTTATTGTCTTGTGCCCCTGCTCTACCAGCACCTCGTGGCCCGGCGGTACTTGAGTTGACGACTGACGTAGAGGACGTCGACTTGTGTGACGAGCACGTGCAGCTCCACTCCTTCGTACGTGGTGAGACCGCGAGGCTGTAGGAGGCTCTGGCTTGTGCTGACGTGCACACGATCGAGGTCCACCGTCAGGTTCGTTCCGCGACTGATTGTCTATATGCCGCAGATGCAGCCAGCCGGTCGGTTGTCGCGTCAGAGCTTGTCTAGCTCCAAACGCGCCTCGACGCTGCGGAGGCCACGAGGCGATATGCAGCTCAGCAGTTCGAGGCCATACAACAGGCGATTGTTTTGGAGGAGGCCCTTAGCACTGCACCAGTCACATCAACAGACAACGACAGCGACGACGCCGCTCCGGAGTGAGGCTTTGTGCGAGCACATCCCACCAGCATCGTCATCACCCCTGCTGTTACTGTGCAGGGGTATGTGGCCATGGGGGAGCCGTGTTCCCTCACGGTTTGTGTTGGATGTAGCCATCGGCTTTGCTTGTGTTGTCAGCCTCTGCAGCCATGGGGGAGTGTTGGTGTGTGGGATTTGGCCTGACACCCTTTTGAGGACATCGAGGTTACTTGGGGTGTGTCATGATACTATGGTCGAGGTTATGCTGGTCGAGACCCGCGCACCTGGTGAGTTCTACGGGTGTGACGTGGAGACCCATTGCCTCCATGTGTTATGTATAATCCATGCAAGGTTATGCTGGTCGAGACGCGTGTACCTGGTGAGCTCTACCGGTGTGACGTGGAGACCCATTCCCTACATGTGTTATGTATGATCCATGCATGATGTGGTCGAGACCCAGACACCCGGAGACATTTTCCGGGATCACGAGGAGACCATGTTTCACTGTCTCTCTTGCATGATATTTGACACATAGGTGTGTGATTGACTTCTTGCACGGTCGAGACCCGGGCACTTGGTCCGATGCACCATTATCATGAGGAGACCTTGTGTTGTGGTATGCTTGATCGATGCTCGCTATGATTGGTTCCCTGAGCCATCCTTTCTTGCCTTCGCTGAGACATCATTACGTTGATAGTTGTGTCAGCCAGGGGGAGTGTTGGTGTCTGGCTTCCACCCGTCACGAGCGACGGCCAGGAGAGCAGCCATATAGGAGAGCACGACGACATGGTCCCTGATGCGGACCCCCGAGGCAGCGGCGCGTCAGCAGGTGGTGGACCACCCACCCGGAACTGACCCACGACTGCCTCAGCATCGTGGATGCTGTCTCGGACCTCCTGCAGTTGTTCTGTAGCCTATCCTTGATGCGGACGCAGCTGGCGTCGGAGTACCGACGAGTGGTGGCTCCATCTACCAGCAATTGCTAGAGTGCTGCCACGATGCCCTGGGTGCTTGTCGGGGTGCTTTGCGGTTTTTTCTGTAGACGCTAGAGTTTTATCGGTTGACTGGCTCTTGAGCCCGATTTGCATGTTTTGCATTGTCTGTCAACCGATTGGTGCCGGACTTATGCGTGTGACCAGTCGTAGCGTCTGGCTTGAGATGATCCATCTCTAGGTTCAGACGGTGTAGCGTTCTGATTTGTCTGCGCAAAGTTACAGCCAAAACAATGTTTTTGGGCCGGTTTTAGGACAGACCTTACACTGCCGCGTGCGACACCCGTCGTGCGTCGCGACAGGTATTTATGCTGTGGAATTGTCATTGGTTATTCCTCTCAGCATGTGTTTTCTTTATGGAAGCTCATTTGACACTCTGTTTGTGTCGCCTAGCTAAACCCTTGTCGTTTCGTGTCCGACCTGTGTTGACGCCGCGACCTGATGGAGCGCTGATGCCCAGTCAGTGGCAAGCGTACTAGGAAGCTTCTTAGAATCTTCTCAGGTTCGGCCGTCCCTCCTCACTAGAGCGAGGGGTGGCTGCGCACCACCCCTCGCGTCAGCGAGGGCTGGCCGACGGCCACCACTTCGCAAGCCGCCGGCCCGTTGGCCACCGGCAGGCTGGACGGCCGGCGGTCGGCCAAGCACCAGCCGGCCACGAACCAGCCAATCGCCAGCCGCCGATCGTGGCCTCAGCCCGATCGGTGGCTGAGGGGCCACGAGGGCCTTGAGGACGAGGCCTCGTGGTCTCGTGCCCTCACCCCCCTTGCCCTCCTTGCAAGCGAGCAAGTGAGGACGAGGGATAGGCGGAACGAGAGTGAAAGTGAGGAACAAGGGGAGCGCACGAGAGGAGTCTGCGCAAAATCGCCGATCGTGCCTCGCACGCGACGATTTCGCCTCGACACCTGAAAAACAAAACTCGAGTTTGTTTAGGATGAACGATGAGTTTTGAAACCGCAAAACTCGTGTGAACGCACGAGTTCGAGGTAAAAACCCCCGGTTTGGGTCCCAAAACCAGGGGTAAGGCTAAATACAGAAATGGGCCTCTTGAGACTAAAAGTTTTTGAGTCTCCCTACTCTGGGTCATTGATGACGATTACCCCTCAATCCTGCGAAGGGGGTAAACCCCTGATGCGGACTGAGAACGCCATTTTGCGAACTTCAAGTTGAAAATGCTAGGCAGCAGGTTGGGGCAGCAGTGTTGTTGCTATAGCGTATAGGCTTTCACGTTCGTTGCTTAGTCTGCTGCCCCCTTAGTCCGACACTCTACAGTCGAAGTCTGGATGCTCTGGGTTTTGAACTCAGAAACGCACGCGCCAGTGTTAGTGCCAGAAAGCAGCTGAAAACTAGAAGTAACTGATTAGGAGTGAAGAATGAACAACAATAGGAGACCCCTCCAAGTTCTAGCTCCCCCCAACTCTGTAGAGCTTGTTACTCAGCTAACCAGCAAATCAAAAAATAGACCTAGACCTGTTTTCCGGCAGGCAATGTTTTCTCGGTGAGCCCTGCCAGATGGACGATAGCCCAAAACCCGGACGTCGTCCGTTTTGCTTGAAAACTCGACCAGAACATAATACCGACACTTCAAACACACTCGTGCAGCCAGAAATAACTAGAAAAATAGCAGCAAAGAGTTATGGCTGCCCGAACCCAGGCAGTGCCGACGATAATCCATGGTGCCAAACAGTGCCACACAACATGAGACATGGACCCTAAGCAGAGCATGACGCTGAAGACAGAATGGTATAGTGAGATCCAGCTCTGGACGCATGTAGACAGTATCTGCGTTGGCAGTGACCGCCGGCGGTCAGACCGCCGAGGAGGCCTGCGGATAGAGCTGAGCACGTTGCCGCAGGGAGGAGGCTCCAGTGAACTGCGTGTAGGCCTGACTGTGTGTCGGCTCCATCGGACTACACTCTAGCAACGTTGAGTCTTGTCGGCAGTCATCTGTACGCCGATGTACACAAGCCGGGAGGACAGAACAGAGCACAATGAGTGTTGCAAAAAAACCAACACTCCCCCATGACTCACAGGCACAGTGCACATGGACGGGCAACGACACACTCAACAGACAGACTCCCCCAGGGTACACAAAGACGCAGGCCAGGCCAAAGAGTGCAACTCACGGACGCACGCCAACTAAACTCATAGCCTTCTTGAACAAGTCGCGCTTGAGTGCCTTGGTCAAGAAGTCAGCCAGTTGCCGTGCTGTTTCAACCCACACAATGCTGATGCTGCCGTCATGCAACAAGAAACATACATAGTGATACTCAATATTGATGTGCTTTGTGCGTATGTGATGCACGCCGTCATTGTCGGCGATGGCCATGGCACTCTCATTGTCACAATGCAACATGATGGATGCGACAGACTGACGCAACTCGGACAACAGAAGACGCAACAACATGCCCTCACATGCACCTGAACCAAGGGCTACATACTCAGCCTCAGTAGTGCTGTGTGTAATGCATCCCTACATGCCACTGCGCCAGGACACAACCGTGCCGCAAATCAAAAGTATCTAGTTTGTGCGGCTCTTACCGTCTGGAATGCCGACCTAGTCACTATCGGTGTAGCCCACCGTGACAACAGACGGCTATCGGCGGAACATGAGACCTCGCCGTGGAGTCGAGACGACATAGCGGAGTACTTGGATTGCGGCCACGGAGTGGAGGTGACACGGATTTTGAGAGAATTGAGCCTGGAGGTTGACGGCGAACGCGATGTCTGGGCGCGTCATTGTCGATAGGAACATCAGTGACCCAATGATGCCCAAATACGTGGTCACGTCTACTGGTTCCCCCACCACTGCTGGATCAGAACTCTTGAGTATCGCCTGTCCATCAGGAAACATGGGTGAGGATGCTGCCGACACGTGGGGCATTTCCTCAACGAAGCGCCCGGATAGGGTATGGATGTAGGCTGCCTGATGGACATGTAGTATGCCCACGGAGCGATCATGCTCAAGCTCCATGCCCAGAAACGCTCGTGCTGGCCCGAGGTCCTTCACCTGGTAGGTAGCGCGTAGCAGATCCTTGACCCGCTGGATGGCAGCTACATCTGGTGATGCGATTAGCAGGTCGTCGACATAGACCAAGACAATGGCGAGAGTCTGACCTCAGGGACTGATGAATAGCACGTGGTCGACAAAGCTGCAAAAGGACACCACCGCTAAAAAGTGTATGACTGATCTCTTGGTTCCAGTAGTGTGGTGACTACTTCAAGCCATAGAGGGCCTTCTGTAGCTTCTAGACCTTGCCAGAGCCGTCGTCGAAACCTGGAGGCTGCATTATGTAGAGCTCCTTGCCCTCCAGTGAGCCATGGAGGAAGGCGTTGCTCACATCCATCTGATGCAGTTGCCACTCGTGCTGGGCAACCAGGCTGAACAATGCCCGGCTGGTGGAGAACCGACCGACCGGGGCAAAGATCTGGTCATAGTCGATCCCAAGCACCTAAGTAAACCCCTTGGCTATGAGACGGGCGTTGTACTTGTCCAGGGACCCGTCTGGCTTCCACATTCGCCGGAGAACCCACTTGGCGCCAATGGCCTTACGGCCGCAGGGGAGGTCGACGAGCTCATAGACGCGATGTTGCCGAATGGCGGCTAGCTCGTCGGTACATGCAGCTTCCCAGTGAGCGGCCTGGGAAGACGCCCGAGCCTCACGTAGGGTGGCTTGATCCTCTGGTCGCTTTGTGGGGCAGATAGTGAGGTCATTCGCGTCCCGTACCCTTGGTTCCATTCGCATGAGTGTGGCCGCAACGGCATACCGGTGCTCCTGATGGAGCAAGGCATAGCCTTGAGCTGACCCTGGATGTAGATCGGCGATGACTCACAGTGTGGCCAAGCCAAGTGCATTGGTGTCAGGGTCCCCACTCACGACCGTTGGAGTGGATCTGACATGAGGTGAGGAGCCTCGTGGGATAACAGGGGGTCGTGGGGTGAGAGGACGTGAGGAGTCGGCCTAAGTGCTCACTGTCGACCTAGGTCTGAGGCTCCCGCCCGGACCACGTGTGTAGCGCACCGATACGGACGGGGCAGCCGATCCTGAGGGATAGGCAGACACAGACGGGGAAGCTAGCCCTGAGGGGCTGGCAGACACGGACGGGGCGGCCGGCCCTAAGGGGCTGTCGGACACAGATGGGGCAGCTGACCTTATGGGGCTGTCAGACGTAGATGAGGCAGCCGGCCCTGAGGGGCTGGCCGACACTGACCGGACAGCGAGCCCTGAGGGACTGGCGGGCATGGATGAGGCAGCTAGCCTAGAGGGGCTGTCGGACACAGATGGGGCAACCAGCCGTGATGGGCTGGCGGACACAGACGGGGTAGCCGTCCCTGAGGGGCTGGCGGACACGGATGGGGTAACCGGCTCTGAGGGGCTGGCGGACACGGACGGGGCAGCCGGCCCTGAGGGGCTGGCCGACACGGACGGGGCATCCGGCTCTGAGGGACTGGCGGACACGGACGGGGCAGCCGGTGAAGACGGACACGCGGGCGCAGACGATGGAAAGCCCGGACGCTGCTGGACAGAGGACGGACCCACCACTCCCCCATGCAACGGGAGGAACATTGACGTGCCAAAGCGAACGAGGTCGTGGGGGAACATGTCCTCAAAGAAGAGGGAATCGTGAGACTCAACGATGCTATATTGGGTGGGACCCAAAAGCGCCATGCCTTCGACTGACACAAGATGCCAAGGAAGGTGCACAGACGACCATGAGAGTCGAGCTTGGCACCCTGGTGCGGGGCAGGCAACCACACGATGTGTAGCCCCAGACACGGGCCGGACGTAGGTCGGCACGTTCTCCACACCAGTGTTGGTATGGGGTGGACGGACAAGGAATGGGTCCGTGGAGAATCCTGTTCCAGACCTACGTCATGTAGGTCATGGCCTCAAAGTAGAAGCCGTCAGAGATGCCAGATTCGACGTGCATGGTGCGGACTGCGGCGGCCATGGTGTGGATCCATCACTCAGAGACGCCATTTTGGGCTGGCGTGTAAGGTGCAGACGTCTCATGATGGACACCACGGGAGGCGAGGAAGAGTGTGGTCTCCCCCAAAAACTCACCTCCACAATCAGAATGGAAGCGACAGAGAGGACGACCACACTTGCGTTCAGCGTAGACAAGCGAGTCCCGAATGGTGGGAGCAAAGTCGCTCTTCTGCCGAAGCCAGAAGACCCAACGATAGCAAGAATAGTCATCCGTAAGGGTCAGGACGTAACGACCGTGCTCGCCGACTGACTCTCTCGGGAGGGGACCCATGACATCAGTGTGAACGAGGTCGAGCGGGACGGATGCTTGAGAGGCAGAGAGGGGGTAGGTGGAATGGTGCATCTTGCCTTGAGCGCAATCAATGCACTCGGTGGGACACGACAGAGGAATGGAGGCTGAGTCAAGGCCCGTGGCCGGCTGTGTGCAAATCATGCTGTCAACCGCGGTAGAGTGGACGTGACAGAGGCGGCGATGGAGGAGACACGTGTGCTATGGAGACAGGTCGCTAGTAACAAACACGTGACCAATATCTGTCGATGAGAAGGAGAGAGAGGTAGGAGCGGATAGGCGCGGTACGTTCCACAAATTACCACGGGCGGTGGAATGCTGAACGACACAACCGGACGGACGCAACAACACAGTGTCCATACCACGTGCATGCAGAATGTCCATGCTCATGCGATCAAGGGTGGTGATAGACAAGAGGCCGAGCTCAAGGCCAGGGATGAAGAGAACATCAGTCAAGAAGACATCACCAACTGGACCACTGAAACGAATGACGCCGACACCACAAACAGGTAATACCTGACCAGAGCCGACACCGATGTCACCGAATCCCGGTGACATCGGTGACAGGACGAAGAACACTAAAGGCCTCGCGTGAGGCCGTCATGTGATGCGTGGCCCCGGAGTCGATGATCCAGGTCTCTGACGGATCCAGGACCGGTGTGGCCAGGTCGCTGACAGTCACATGGCAATGGGCGAGCGACGCTGACAAAGTGGACGGAGGTGCGAACCGGGAGTGCAAGTCATCTAACCAGGCAACATCGTCATGAAGAGGAGTAGGAGGACAAGGCATGGCAGAGGACGGGATGGACGGAGACACAGGACATGATCGTAGCACCGACTTTGTCATGCGGAGTGGGGAGGAACTAGCGACTACGCAACTCGCACTTCCCTTGGAAGGAGGGCGAGAAACGCCGAGCTGGAAGGCGATGAACTGCTCTAGTTGGCGCTCGCGGGCGGAGGGTCCGACGGAGTAGACCGACTGTGGTGTGACGGCGCCGGAGTTCAGGAAGGGAAGGGAAGGCGCCGGGGATGAAGCAGCAGGCGCAGACGACTGCGAAGGTGGGGCTGTCAGAAGCGGCATAGATGTGGCAGGAGCAGCGACTGTCACCGTACTGGTGACAAGGAGGTGCTCGCGCTGGTGACACATGGTGGCAATGATGCAAGCCTTGTCAGTCGGGAGTGGACACGTATACCACCAGTGTCCTAACTGGCCACACTTGTGGCAGACGAGGCTGGTGCTGCCTGATCTGCTAGTCTGCTGCTGAAGCCCTTTGCCCTTCTTGCCCTTCTTCTTCTTCTTGCCAGATGAGGGGGCGCCAGAAGGTGCTGCTGCTGCTACGGTAGCGACAACCATTGAGGTGACGGGAGGAGAGGCGACGGTAAGAGAGGCGAGGGACTTTGTGCGATGGGTGTGTAAATTTATTGTTGCAGAGGAAGAGCTCGTACGCCCAGGGCATGAGGGTACCTTGGGTAGCCATCGTGGCAAGAACGTCCTGGGAGTAGTGAACAAAGACGTCGGAGAACGGGTCGGTGGTGCCACACTTATTGGTCAGGAGCGCGAAGAGAGGGGGTGGCGCGGCGTCTCTGAGGCGGCGTAGAAGTTCCTCTACGTGCTACCAATAGGAGGGGACCGTCTCGGTCTCCCCCATGCAGAGGGAGTTGAACTCCTGGAGCAGGCGGCTGGTCTCAGGGTCACTGGACAGGCGATGAGGACGCATGAGTATGTGCCAGGCTGGTGCCGGGTCAGGAAGGGCACCAGTGGTGATTTTGCGAAGGAAGGGCTCAAGGGCGAGGCGTGAGGGGCCACAGGGACGAGGGCACGCATGGCGCGACCGGCATCATTGACCTGGTCGGCCTGGGTGGAGTCGAAGGGCAGGACATAATAAGGCCACAAGCCCTCGTCTTGTGCCTAGATCTGGAAGTTGAGTTCCCAGCTCCGAAACTTGTCGCCAGCCTGAAACAGCGACGGGGGGTTTTGAAGTCCTTTGGCCTGGAGCCAGCACCCAGAGTGGGGCCTAGGACTGATGTCACCTTCTGTTGTTGGCGTAGGGTGTGTTGCTATGCCAAGTATTGTGTGGCATAGGAGACCGCAGGGCTCGCGTATCCGGGTAGAAAGAACGGTGCTTGCTAACGTTGGTGCGACTGCTACGGTGACGGCTGCTACTACTGCGGCGACGGCTGCTACTGCTGCGGCGACGGCTATTGATGCTAGTGTTGTGGCTGTTGATGCTTCTACTACCATTGTGATAGTGGCGGCAGTGGCGACAACTGTAGTGCTGCTAGCTGCTGTGTCAGCTTTGTGAGCTGCTGGCGCAAAGTGGTGAGTGGATCTGTCGAGTTAGAATGACAGAAGACAGAGCCTGTAGTGTGTTGGCGCTACTACTGTGGCTGCTGCTACTGTTGCTACTGCTGCTTCTACTGTTGCTGCTGTTGCTGCTATTGCTGCTGCTGCTGCTACTACTACTGCTGCGGCTACTACTGCTACTACTACTACTGCTGCGGCTGTTGCTGCTACTACTCCTGTTGCTACTGCTATTGCTGTTGATACTATTGTTGCAACTGCTGCTACAACTGCTACAACTGCTGTAGGGAAGGAGGGCTAGTGGTCCCTCCAATAGAGGAGGACCCCTCTCCACCGGGGCTAGTATCTGTAGTGTTCGTTGGCCCTCCTTGTTCCACCTTTTTGTTTTTTTCTCTTTGTGCTGCTGACGTCAGCAGTGACGTCAGTAGTGATGTCAGCCTGGGATGGTTGACTTTAGCAACTGCTGCTGCGTTATCTGTAGAGTTGCACTTTTTTTGTTTTTGGTGACGTTAGTAGTGATGTCAGCAATGATGACAGCTGAAAATTTGCTGACGTCAACAATGGCTGTTGCCAAAGCCGCTACTATGTTAGCTACAGGGTGGCTGCTGGTGTTGCTACAGCTGTTGCTCCTACTGTTGTCACTGCTGTTCTGCTGCTGTAGCTATTGTTTGTGCTGCTATTGCTGATGTTGCTTCTGCTGTTGTTGCTGCTGCTATGATTGCTGCTAAAGCAGCCGCTACTACTATTGATGCTGAGCTGCTGCGTGCTGCTGCTGCTGCTGTGGCTGTTGTAGCGGTCGTAATAGCAGCACTAGCAGCTATAGATTCACCTATGGGGTGGGGTATTCTTTTGTTCTTTTTTTCTCTCTCATTTTCTGCTTGGTCGTCGTAGTGAGCCCGCTGCTCGCTACAAGCTGCGAGCAACGATCAGCTAGCTCGCTGCTCACTACCTGCTGCTTGTTGTGGACTGGGAGCAGTAAGCTCGCTGCTCGTAGCTCGTTGCTCACTATATTCAGCGGGTTGTGAGCAGCTGCAGCTGCCACTGCTGCTCTTGCGAGCTGCTGCTGCACCTGCTACTACTGGCTGCTGCTCGCTACTGTTGTTACTACAGCCAGCTGCTATTGCTGCTATTACAGCCAGCTACGACTGCTGCTCGCTACTGCTACCCACTACTACTGTTGCAAGCTGCTGCGGGCTACCTCTGTTGCAAGCTGCGGCGAGCTGCTGCTGCTGAGCACAGCTGTTGCTGGCTTTTGCTGCCACTACTCATTGCTGCTGCAAGCTGTTGTCGCTGTTGCTGCCTTCAGCATGGTCACACCTAGTCGACATGCATTTTTGTCGCGATGCGTGACGTTGCTAGCTGCTCACCTCTTCACGTCACGCGTGGAGGTCAGTGCTACCGGAAACATCTGGCAGCACTCCATGGCCCAGTGGCAGTGGGGAAAATTTTGACGCCGCCACGAGGCTGGTCAATGCTGCCGAAAAAAATCCGGAAGCATTTCCACTACACTGGCACATATGGGGGTCCGCCGGCGTTGTCTGGCACGTGTACGCCAGTCTTCTGCTACTGCTGCTACACTCTGGCTCTGATACCCAGCTGGAAATGCTAGGCAACAGGTTGGGGCAGTAGCGTTGTTCATGCAGCGTGCGGGCTTTCACGCTCGTTGCTTAGTGTGCTGCTTCCGAAGTCTGGCGCTCTAGAGTCTAAGTCTGGATGCTCTCGGTTTTTTACTCAAAAACGCGTGCGCCAGAATTAGCACCAGAAAGAAACTAAAAGCTGGAAGTAACTGATTAGGAGTGAAAAATGAACAACAATGGGGGAACCCTCCAAGTTCTAGCTACCCCTCAGCTCTGTAGAGCTTGTTACTCAGCGAAGCAGCCAATCAGAAAATACCGTAGTGATTTCTATATCCCCTCAAAATAATTATTTTCCATTCGCCCATGCTCACCTACGTTATTTGTCATTGATTGGGAGAATCACATCAAAATATAATACTTACAAGGTTTACTACACAAAGTTCTATCGCTACTTTTTTTAACCTTGAAGAACTTTCCTTAGCAGTCATTGGTACAATAGTGAGTGTTGTGCGAATGGTGTCCAGTTGGTGATAAAGTCATAGGCTATGCAACAGAGGGATGTCCGTGGCTGTTGGTCTCACTCGACAAAAGTGATGACCTTCAATCTCAAAGTCAAGACTTATAGTGTAAAATATGAACCCCCTTATTAATGTGGGAGAAAGTAAGATTCAACTCTGAAACTCGGAAGTCATTGGGGGAATCACCTCCAATATTGTGGAACGGAAGAAAGTGGGAGAATATGAGGGTCACATAATTCGTTAATTTTTCATAGGTGAATATACGGATCACTACGGTAGACCTAGAGCTATTTTCTGGTAGGCAGGGTTTTCTCGGTGAGCCCTGCCAGATGGCCGACAGCCCAAAACCCGGGCGTCGTTCGTTTTGCCTGAAAAGTGGACCATACCATAATACCAACACTGCGAACGTAGTCCTGTGGTCAGAAACAGCTAGAAAAACAACATGAAATAGTTATGGCTGCCGGAACCGAGGCAGTTCCTACGATAGTCCATGGTGCCAAACAGTGCCACGCAACGTGAGACATGGACCCTGAGCAGAGCATGATGCTGCAGACGCAATGGTACAGTCAGATCTAGCACTAGATGCATGTAGATAGCATCTACGTTGGTAGTGACCGCTGGCGGCCCGAAAGCCGAGGAGGCCTGCCGATGGAGCTAAGCACGTTGCCGTAGGGAGGAGGCTCTAGCAAACTGCGTGTAGTCCTCAGCGTGCGTTGGCTCCACCGGAAGACACTTCAGCAGCGTCGAGTCTTACCATCAGTCATCTGCACGCCGATGTACACAAGCCGGGAGGACACAATAGAGCACAATGAGAGGTGCAAAAAAAACCAACACTCCAACGACGACTTCAGAGCAGGAGCTAGAGACTCGACCAGTTACAATACGGAAACGGGGTATATTGTGATATCAGAATATGCCCCTCATGTTGGGGTACAATATAACGTAACAATGTATCCTGCGGCCCATCACGGGGTTTATTATGATGAGAAAAGTTTAGATGGGGCTTCAGGTGATAAAAAGTGAAATGCGGGGCGACCTTTGCTCAAATGTTTAGTGACGGGGGGTTCGGTGAGTTTGGTTTCTGAACTCGGGGTTTCTCCATATTTTCTTCCTCTGACAATGGCACCATGGGTCACCGTAAGACAATGCCTCATGGCAAACATCTCCACGCATCTGCTAGTGCATAACCACCCTTGTACAATTCTGAGAGGGGCGTTATACCTAATATATCCACGCAAGCGTCAATGTAAGCATGAGATATCCGTAAGTTGAATATTAATCATACCATATCCAGGCAATTAAACCAATCTATGCCATCCCCAATTGATGTTATACTGAGAAAAGCATAGACGGTGAACAGGTAGAAGTTGCGGGACAGAACACGATTTAAAATTTGGGGCACTTGAGCAATTTACAATTAGCAATACGCCTACTTCCATGACAAGTGTCAAAATCATCGAACATACATATACAAGTATCGAGTCACAAATGAGAAATAGTCGAGGTCGTTGGGTCAATAGTCGAGCGACAAGTGCAAAGTCGCGTCGTGAGTGGTCGGATTTGATACGGTTCAACGAAAAATCAGGGGGCTTCAAGAATTGACGGTGCAGATGCGAGATGCATCATTGTAAATATAGATTCTTCTTGGTGCGTCGAGATGTCGACCGAAAGGTCGTAATACTTCTGTCGTAGATTTGTGAGAGTGGTCGAAGTTGTCAAAAGGTTCGGGAAGGTTCACTGGAGGCGGGGGCGGTTGGCCGGTTTTCCCTCAACTGTCGGAGTGAATATGAAGGTCTCGAGATGCGGTGGGCTGTTTTTGAAATAACAGAAATGCCCACTCAAAAAGAGTAGGGGTTCGTGTATGTTTGGTTCGTAACAATTCCCCCCCTTTTAGCCGCGACGTCCCAGCGCATCCAGATGTGGCCGGGTGACGGCGGTAACAGCCGTCCATGACGTGATCAACGTCTCGAAGGTTGTCATAGGGTTCCCAACTGTTATGCGCGGTGTCGTAGCCATGCCACTTGACAATATTTTGCATCGTCGCCGATGGCCGAGGATTTCCTCCATGATGCACTCTGTGTCCTCGTCCACTTGAACAGGAGGGGGGGAGGGACATCCATGCCGGGGAAGTTTTCTCCGGGGTCTCGGTAGTGCTTGAGTATGCTCGTATGGAACATCGGATGAACTAGCATAGTGTCGGGGATTTTGAGTCGCGCAACCACGGAGGTTTGCATGCGCCCAATCTCAAGCAGTCCCAACCATAGGGGTTTGAGCTTTGAATAGTCGGCTCTGCGGAGTTTGATGTTGGCTGAGCTGAGAAGCACTGTGTCGTCAGCGGTGAACACGTTGTCACTGCGATGTCGGACAGCTGCTCGTTTCATCGCTACCTATGTCTTCGTGAGGATTTGCCGCATTTCCTCCAAAATGGTAGAGAAGTCTCGACGTTTGACGTCTACTGCGGGAATGTTACTTCGACTGTGTAGTCCGACTGGTGTGGCGGGAAGTTTGACATACTCCACTTTAAACGGAGTTTTACCCGTTATGGTGGAAACTGTCGAATTATATGCGATTTCGGTAGTCGGGAGTTTTTGCGCCCCGGTGGGAGGGATATTCTGCCTGGACCATCTTAAAAACCAAAAAAAAAAAAGAGTTGTTGTGCCCAATCCGTCCCATGAGGTTTGCATAGTGATTGAAGAATATGTTCGAACATCTAATTGGTCCACTCGGTTTGGCCGTCGGTCTGAGGATGAAACGCCGTTGAAAGTTGAATTTTGTTGCCATAACGAGTCTGATGTTCGCGCCAAAAACGGCTGTTGAATCGACCGTCTCTGTCGCCTGTCATGGTTCTCGGTACGCCGTGTAGTCGTACGATGTTGTCTAGAAACAGTCGTGCTGTTCCCTCAGTGGTGACGGTAGTTGTTGTCGGAATGAAGAAGGAAAGTTTGGAAAACTTGTCGATCACCACGAGGATTGCGTCATATTCATCGGATGTGAGTGGTAATCATGTGACAAAGTCCATGGATATACCAGCCCACTGTTTTGTCGGAATAGGGAGCGGTTGTAGAAGTCCGGGTGGCCGTGTGCGACGAGATTTGTTTTTGGTCATGTGTCACAAGATTTGTTGAAGTTGGCCACGTTGGTTTGCATCTTGTCCCACCAACAATTGTTTGCCAGCTTCTTCAACGTCGTTTCCTCTCCGAAGTGTCCACCTGGACCTGTGTCATGGCATTCATTGAGCAGCATATGACAAAGTTTGTTATTCGGGGGAACAACCACTTGTGGAGTGAATCACCTTTGTCACTAGGGTACGTCGTACCAGAATTTCGCCTTGTCGGACCCACCATGCTGGTCGTAGCCTTGTGTGAACAGTCGCTTGAGATACGGGTCTCACTGCAACTGTAGTGTCGCCACCTCAGCCATTAAATCTGGTCGGCGGCTAAGTCGGTCCGCCAGATTGATTTTGCCTGTCCGGTATTCGATATCGTAGTTGAACCCGGATTCAAGGAACTCCATCCATCGGGTTTGACATTAACTGAGGTTCGGTTGCATCTTCAGATCTGTCAATGCATGGTGGTCGGTGGGCATGATGCATCGGCGGAACTCTAGGTCACACCCTAGGTCTTAAATATGTGTATGAATGCCAACATTTCCTTCTCATGTACGGCATAGTTGAGTTCCGGTCCTCGCTGTTTTTGAGACATGTATGCGACCGGTTGCTCACTGTTGCCATAGTCTTGCGGGAGGACTACTCCGATGGCACGGTCAGACAAGTCTGTAGACGTAGTTGACCGTTAGATCGGCTAATCGTAAAGTTGGCCCCCAATTCAGAACATTCCGCAAAGCGGTGAACACTTCTTTTTTGATGTCTCCCCACCACCACTAGTCATATTTTCGAGTGAGGTCAGAAAGAGTCGCTGACACTCAGGTGTCATCCCCTATGAACTGCCGGCAGTATTTGTATAAGCCGAGGAAAACTACAAATACATATACAAGTACATATACATATACATATACATATACATACACATATACATATACATATACATATACATATACATATACATATACATATACATATACATATACATATACATATACATATACATATACATATACATATACATATACATATACATATACATATACATATGCATATGCATATACATATACATATACATATACATATACATATACATATACATATACATATACATATACATATACATATACATATACATATACATATACATATACATATACATATACATATACATATA